>OX419602.1:7681686-7908480 GCA_948473455.1 Teleiodes luculella
TTATCTTCAAATGTACACAATTTATACCTTTACTACTGATTAGCTCATATCCTTCATCCATCATACAGTAGGTAAAAAACAAAAAGTTTGCACAACAAAAAAAAACTTTTTGTTTTCGAATTTCAAAATAGTAGAAAACGTTTTCTACTATTTTTTCTTTACATACGCGTGTAGTAATAAAGCTGATACAAATTAACAGAGTATGTTCTAATTGTTTATCGATTGTTCTAGAAATCAACGTGTGTTCCAACTCTTCCGCTTATGACAGTTCAGAAGACACTTCAATGGGCCTCAGTGAGAACGAGTACATCGCTTCGGCAGGAAATTCGCATGAATTAGGTAAAACCCGTTACCGCCTTTGTAACATAAAAAAAATGCTAAGTTGTCAACAATTTGTTATACTTTGACAGCAATTGTGTACTTTACTGGCTAGTTAAATGAGCTATTTTTTATGAAATTTAACTTTTTAACCGCCATGGTCTGAAATATAAAACTTACCAAATCGAGGTCACAACGCCGCCGTCTCATAAAGAAGACTTTTTACGTTTTGACTGATTGATATAGATTTTGTTTCTATGGCTGGCGGTGGGAGCAAGTTCTTAGAAAATATGCTTGGCGGTTAAAAGGTTAAAAACGATTTTATTTGGAGACTTTAAGGAAAAAAGAAAACGTGACGTGACATTTTATATTTATCGTTTATGTACGATTTTTACTTAGCTTTGCCATCTTCTTCTTATCGTGTCGATGACAAATTCCTTAGATAATTTTGGCCCAGTACCTAGCTACTTCAACTGCATTATCTGTGGCATCCATCAGGTCCTGCTGCGAGCAGGTGGCAGGGCAAGCAGGGCAGGACACTAGGTGGGCCATAGACTGCACCGTCCCACACACACACTCCAAATTTGGGTTCTCCGAAAATCCCCACCTGAACAGCTTTGCCATAATAAATTTGAAATAGTTAAAAATTGCTTAGGTTGTATACTATTACATTGGTTCTCCGACGGATTTTATCCGTCAGAGAGACTCCGAGCATAATCCGCGTTAACAGTGGGAATGAGTAATTTTTCCGCGGTAAAAGGTCTAAAGCCTATGTTCCTCCCCAAGGTCTATTCTATCTTTATACCAAGTTTTATTAAAATCGGTTGAGTAGTTTCGATGCCTATTCAATGCAAACAAACAAACAAACAATCAACTCTGCTCTTTATAATATAAGTGAAGCTAATTACGAGTACTGTGAAGAAACTAAACAGTCCACGATGACACTAGCTAACACCAGCAAGAAATTATCTCTATGAAATAGAAATAAAGTAACCCATAACGTCCGTTTGTATGGAATTTGCGTGAATGAGGTAATGATTGTTTCCAGATGTAGAAGTGGGTCAAGTTCCACCGGACGACATTCTGGATCCAGCGGTCCTCAGCCAGATACCAGATGAGGCGTTCACTGAGTTCTTCAATCAAGGTAAGGGTAATTTTAAATTCTTGGTTCTCGAGCCGGACGGTTTTTTTTTTCGTATTAATAGCTAGTTACTGCTATCGACTAGCTAGAAAAGAGAGATAATATGTGATGTAGAAATAAACGTCATTTTTATAGGGTTAACATATCTTCAACAGGATAACTGTGTGGAGCTTTCCTAGAATGCATTTATAGTGTTTTATCAGACAGAGAGTGGTCACTAGGGATTGCAATCCGGTCCGGCGGATCCGGTAATCCGGCGGATCCGGCGTGTTTTTGGTCCTACCGGATCCGGTGGGTCTGAATCGGATCCGGTACCGGATCCGGTAAAGTAGAAAAATACTCGAAAAAAGCAAATTTTTAAGTCATTTGCACGCAATACGAGCGATGCGTCTATACCAAATTTAACTGCATACTCCACACTCCGGTAACTTTCGTTGGGACTCGGAAGCTTCGGATTACGTAGTAGTAAAGCAATACTTGTAGCTATTAATCTATAAATGCATAATTATGATTAAGCTAGCAAGTGTTGTTGAGTCTTCATTTTTATTGTTTTTTTTTAATAAAGTAATAATTTACAATTGTGTAAATATTTTGAAAAGATGCTGCGACGCCTGTGGAGTTTCTTCCGGCGAGTTCTTCTCCACAGAAGACAGCCAATTTTTTGAACTCGCCAGAATAGAACATGTTAGAACATTTAACTACCTAATTGATGTAAATATTCTAAAGTTAAAAATCAGTCAGTACTTTTACTTTGACTTTACTTTGAGACGAATAGTGCTTTTTTGGCCGCTGCTGGTTATATTTGTAATTCCTTAAGAAAGAAGTTTTTCAGACACAGAAATTAATTTATTACAAATTTTTGCATTGCTGAACATTCTTATTTTTATTTGTTATGAACAAAACTAACTACAAAATTGAATACTTTTTATTGAGTCTGCTAGATTATAACTATGTTGTTTCTCACATATAAATAATTACTATACTACTAGACGGTCTTTCGATTACTTTATCAGAATTTCGGTGGTTGATTGAAGACTAAATATATATTTTTTTAAGTTATTCAATTCGTATAATATGTAACTGTTATACCTATATGCACGTAGTGTTTTATGCTACTACTCGTATTTATTATTATTATTTTGAATCACAATACGTTACCTACCATTAACCTGCTTTTAATTATAGAAAATATATAATGATTAGAAAGATTCAATGTTGACACGAATCCGGTCGGATCCGGCCGGATCCGGACGGATTCGCACCAATCCGGTAAAATCCGGCCGGATTGAAAATGATACCGGATTGCAATCCCTAGTGGTCACGCGTCCAAGCGCACGCGTTAAAGGGTGCTTGTACGCGGTGCAACTAGCTGGCGCTTGTTGAGTTAAATTTGACTTCGTTTGGACACGCGAAGTACATACACTAGCCGCATAGAGCCGCATTTAATCAAATTATATCTGTGTGATTTACACCACAGAATAAGTAATAGTACTAGGTACAGAAGGCGCACTCTCTGATAGCAAACGTGCGAATTAATTTCTCGCTACCACGCCACTAACGTTCAAATTACTTTGAACGCGTCGAACGTGACCCTGGCTATAATAGCCTACCGTTTGTCGTTGCGCTCGTATTAAAACAATATGCATCTTAAGACCGCGTCGCGAGAGTCCGTATTACCACAGACTAAATAATAGCGTCGAAACAAACGCGCGGGTTTTAAAGCCTGATCAAAGAAATAAGAAACCTGTTCTGGGGACGCCACCTGTATATTTTTACGAATATGGCAACAATTTCCTTTATAAAATTAGTTCCTTTGAAATTCCGCAATGTGGCGAGGTTTCTTATTTCTTTGGTCGGGCTTTACCTACTAACGTATAATATGGGGCCGCTCGGCGTAGGTACATTCTTGAGCTCTGGCGCGGAGTACGCCGGGCCTGCCTACACTTAAATATTTAAGGAATTAGGTTTTTCTTTTTTGGAACATATTTCACTATTTTAGTGTTTCTAAACGAACTCGCAAGTTACTTACACTTTGTAGAAGCACCTAAAGCAACTGGATCAGGTGATAGTTGTTGATGCGTGGTGTGGTTGGTTCCCAGCGGAAGGGTCCGCGCCGTTCGCGGAGAGCTCGGAGCTGGCGGCGGCGCTGGAGGCCGTGCTGGACGAGCGCGCGCTCGACTCCATCGCAGACTGCGTGTTCACACCGCACCCCAGGACCAACACCAAGGTACGAGTACAGTCAGCTCACAAGCGTAGCGTGCCAAGGGGCCCCGTATGAACATTTGTTTGGGGGCCTTAGGAAGGGTAAAGATTTCTCACTAAAGAAATAACACTAAATTAAAAAAATTAATAACCCCCGACACAAACCGATACTTGATCCTTTCAACAACTAAAAAAGAGCTGATAATCTTCAAATGGCTGAAGATATTTTCTTGGAGCATAGCTAAGGACACTCTCGATTGTGACACCTTGCAAACAAAAAAAACTAGATCAAAATCGGCGCATCCGTTTAGGAGCTATGATGCCATGCCACAGACAGACAGACAGACAGACACACACGTGAAACTTATAACACCCCTCTTTTTCGTCGGGGGTTAAAAACATGCATAGGTATTATCATCATCATCATCTCAGCCGAAAGACGTCCACTGCTGCTCCTCTAACATGCTACGCCACACGCTACGCTAGCTGCGCCACAATAAATGTTTCAGACTTTATTGCTAAGTGGAAAGTAGAGTTCCAGAGTGGAAGACTAGTAAATTGTAAATAAAACATTCTTAAAGAAATTAAGCCAAGCCAAGATCGTCGGTGGTTGGGGCGTTGACTTCTATTCAGAAGTTAGCGGGTTCGAACTTCGAAAACCGGCACGTACCAATGTGTTTTCCATTTTCGAATTCATATGTACGTTTATCCGCGCTCTTACGGTGAAGGAAAACATCGTAAGGAAATCTGCACACACTGAGAAGTAACTCAAGTGTTGTGTGGGCCAGCGTGGTCGACTAAGGCCTATTCACCCTGATTTCAGGCTAGGCTCGAGTTTCTCGGTGGGGACATAATATAAGCTGTTAATGATGAAGCCAAAATTTCGAAATAGATACTCTATTGTAACTTCTTTCTAACATTTGTGTGAAGCATAATATATAATATGAGTGTTTACAAAATGTACCTTGTGGAGACGCCAGTGACGTCACGAGCTTGTCTATCTTCGGGTACAGTTAGGAGGAACCACTTACAAATTGACTAAGACTACTAAATATACCTCTACAAGACACGCCGACTCGACCCACATGGGGTATAGATAGAAGCCCCATTTAAAAATAAACCGTTACTAAACATACCCTGCTTTGACTACAAGAGCCTGCTTGGCTTTGATTGGGTATATTTAGGAGTGAATGATGCGCTCTTAAGTGTTTACAAAATGTACCTTTTGGAGTTTCCCCGTAGATTTTTGGTCGGGTATACTTAGTACGGTGGCGCGGCGCTTCCAAAATATTAGAGTGTACCCAAGTCGGGTATATTTAGTAGTTCGAATATTTTGAAAGCGCCATGCTAACTATACCCGATCAAAACCCCATGGGGAGTCTCCACAAGGTACATTCTGTATTTTGTATTTGTAAACAAACACGCATATAATATAATGTACGAAAATGGTACCTAGTGTGCGAACTCTATTTGCACGTGACCGTCTTTTAAAACCTTGTTAATAGCTAGTATCACTGGAACAGTTGTTATTTTCAGATCCAGCCCGTGGCGTCAGTGAGCATGCAGTCGGGTGCGCCGTCATAACACACTAATGTTACACTTGTTATCGTAAGCTAAACTAAACTATGTACTACAATACAAACCTTAGGAACAAATTCTATATTCGTAGTTTCAACACTTGGAATAATTTTCTTCATGCTTTAAGTTTTTTTACGTGTAAATGTATTAGTTTGAATGGTAGTAGTTATTAATAATACGTTTGTATTAGTAATATGTGCGAATTGATTAATTTGTGCGTTTTTGTAAGGTCAGAATGTGGCGCAATAATTTAATCATATCATATCGACAATATTCAGTATATTAATGTGTAAGCAGTGCTGTTGTGGAGGACTTGCAAAGGCAATTTATTTTGTAATAGTAAATATGAGTAGTGTTTCTCGTATTATTTTTTTATCATAAATGTGTACGCTCCCATAGATGTAAAAGCACAGTAACAGTAGGTTATACTCATACAAACGTGCCGTTGTCGGTTTAAAATGTGTGCGTCGGCGCCGCGCGCCGTGTAGGCACACGCTGTTACACACACTAGCATAAAATAAGGGGGAAATAAAGCCCGCTCTACACTCTGGAGTTTTGCCTAGAGACAAAACTTTTCGAAAGGCCAATATAAGTGAGACAATACGAATATAGGCCAATACCTCCCTATACACTCGTATTTGGCATATCTCGTCTAGTTTTGTGGAAAATGTGGAGCCGGCATAAGGTGGCGGCTGTATAGGCTATTGTGCAAGTGTATATGCTGTATAGGCTACGGCGCACACACATTCAAACCGATGCGGCACGTTAGTATGAAGATAACTTACTTAACTTAAGTCTACTGCTATAATAATTTATTTATTTATTTATTTATTTATTTATTTATTTATTTATAACCTCGACACAGCTGTTTTATGAAACATTTAATTCATTATATTTTCATGATCGCTTACTTGTTAAGAAACAAGACCACCTTTATTCATTTTTGTTTGCAAGTGCGTGCTACTTTTGATATATTTTCCCGTCTATGGCACTGTAAAGTTTCTTTACCGTATCATATTTTATCAAACAAATTTTATATTTAAAAGAACTTGGAACTCAATTCAGAGCAAAACAGACAAAACTCTTAATTCAAGTAAAATTATCTAGATCTAACATTATTTCTTTTTTCTTTCTATCTTTCTCATTGAAAATTCATTTCTATGAAACTACTATTAACGTCACAAATTTGTGTAATTTTACAGTAGCATTAGGTATGTCTATAGGATATATTGTGTTGTGAGGTAAGAGTGAGTTTGGGCATTTGTCTTATGGTCTCGATGATGGAATCAAAGAACTTATGCAAGTAATTTTATATTGGTCACCGATAAAATTTGCTAGGCCAAAAAGTAATAATAGTCCAGTATTTTAAATGAATTAATAACACTTAATTGAATTTGGGCAATGGATCCTCTCTCGTTAATTTATTTGCAAAGAAAAATATTGTGAAAATAGAGTGATGGTTCCTTTTTTTTTAATTTATTTTAATAGTGAAGTTTTTTACGAAAAATAACAATAAATATTAGGTTAACTTATAACGCCATGTTTGGTCGCCCGCGAAAAAAAAAACTACATGGACTGTTGTTTCGTATCTGAAAAAAAAAACAACCTATTTTGTCATTTAATTTTCTCCACCAAAGACCAATTTGTTGCCGAATTTATTTTGAAAAGCTAGATATACTATTGCTTACAGTTATTGTACAGTAGCTAGCACATGCGGCTAGACATGTTGACCTTAAGGCCGGGACTCCACCAAAGCGGAGCGGAGCGGAGATGTCTCATTTTTGTATAGAATCTTGAGCCGCGCTGTGCCGCTAAGCTCGCGCGCGTCACAAAATTCTATAGAAAAATGAGACATCTCCTCTCCTCTCCGCTTTGGTGGAGTCCCGGGAGCTTCGTAGTGCGAACGAAAGCAATGTACTGGTTTCTGTACCTCATATTGGATAACCAAAAGGTTTGCGTTTAGCCTACTCTAGAATGCTTCATATTGATCTGAATTTGAACATAAAAAAACCCTCGTCACATAAATATTATTTGACCTCTTTGTTATCCACGAATGGATAATAAAATTTCAGACAAAATAAGTGAGAGGGGATATTTATCGCTATGTGGAACATAGGTAGGCTCACTAGGTAACACGCGACAAGTTGACATAGAGTCCCAGTAGTTCTGTCATTATGTCACGTTTGACATATTTTCGAGCTTCTCCGCATTTAGTGAGCCTACTGATATAGTAAGTGAAGAAGTGTGGTCTATCCGAAAATGTGTTTGTACTGAAAGAAGGTTTAATCACTTGTCTGTATTTCGACGTCTATGATTGCCTTTTAAGTGTTTCAATGTCATAGTTTAAATAAGACACCAAAATAGTACCTTGACTAACAGTGCCTACACAATCGTATTTAACCAACGAACATAGTGTTTTGTTGTCTATATCAATTTAGACGTATTCATTGAAGTTTTGATAGTAATACCATGTTGCAAAATATAAACTTCTACTGTGAGTAAAAAGCAGCTTTCTTGCTTTTTATTGCTTCCGTTTCTACAGTAACGCTATTTCCATAAATTCACATTGAAAATATTGTGGTGACATTGCAACGTTTTTATAACAATAAAAAAAAATACGTGCATATTCCCTATTAATTTATCTGACAAGTAAAATGGTGGTTTCGTGATTTGGAAGGTAAGTGAAATCTTGGTTTAATAATCAGAGTCCTTACTGTTGGTGGCTGAATAACCAGGGTTTGTGGGGTTGACCGTTGAACATAAATTAATTTAAAAATAAGAGCAGATGGATTTATATTTAGATTTAGCGTTACTGTACGGATCGAGGGTAATTATTCCGAAGATTTTGTTTCCACTCATGTTGCCTTTTTGTCTCTTTTACTTAAGGATTAATATCATTAAAATAGAACCAAAAAAATAATATTTTGTAATGTTTATGTTCCTAAGTGTAAATCTTATGTGATTTATCTACGCTGATATAATTGCATTAATTCGTTTTAGTATTCGATCGGTATTTTAGTTAATAATAAATAGTACTTCGTTGGATTACGAACAATAAATTTGAAAAGCAATACATATTTACTTAATTAACAAAACTTATATATTTATGCATTTCAGCTTTAGAAATGTGTTTAGAAAATGGTATATTCCATGCAATAAATTAGCCTTTAGTAGGATATTGTATTGTATAATATGTGTATGTTTGTGTTTTCATTTTATTCAACCATTCGCTAGTATAGAGTTTTGACGTGATCTTTTCATTTTAATAATTATTCAGAGGCAAAAGCCATGCCACTATATTTTTTTTTCAAATTATCGTAAAACAGCCGTATTACTACAAAGTTATATCTACTGACATGTTACGTCCATAATGTATAGAATGGACTGTTATGGAAACGCTAATAAATTGGTATCAACTATATTGAATTTTTTTACGGGTTATATTCGTGACAATGTGCAAATGTACAATTAAAAATATGATTTTGTGCGTTTATTTGAAAAAATGTTATAGTGGTAGTTTTTGTATGGGTGCTACAGATAAAATCGCAGTACCCAGATAGAACACGGCATCTGTCTCTTAGACTTAGTAGTGTAGAAGGTGGAAAGGGTGAGGGCTTATATGAAAATTAAATGTTCTGTGATTTGTAAGGCAACAAAATTGTCTTTTAATAAGTGTTCTGAAATATGAAAAACACTCATTTTGTGTGTAAAAGAGTCTATTCTCGATTATTACAACATTTATGTGATGAGCATTTGTGTTTGCCTTATGTATGGTTGTATATTTAACAACACAAGTATGTATTTATCTTTATATTATTATGTCCCAGGCCGTGAGAGATAACTCACTTTTTTACAACTTTTTGACTTAACTTTCCTTGAAATTTCAAATTAAAAGGTTGTTGAGACAGACGTTGAATTTTTGTTCCTGTTATCCACTTTTTTGATTATTTTTAGTAATAACAAAATAAAAAGGAACCTGTATTCAGATGCGCTAGATAAAAAACACACTTACTTGTCAGTGACAAACTATTGTTAACATTTATTACTTATAAGCCGTCACTAAGTCCACCTTAAAATAACATATACGCTTAACTCTCCATATGCGGTACCTGCACTTTCGTTTTGTAACAATATACAAATTACAATAGCATAAGGGACTTGTAACAATTTGTATGTATCTATGTTATGTGCTAGTTATTTATTGTTTATATTGTAGATCAAAATATCGAATTGACTGCGCTTAGGAAGTAAATATTTGCACGTTTAGTTTAAGGCTAGGTAGATGCGGAGCCTGATTTCGTCGGATAAGAGACGAATAAGTTTAATTTAATTTTCTTTAACTTAATCAATAAGTATCCAATTCATGTCATTCATTTTTACGGTACGCGTAGGTTTTATTACTGTGTTATGATGATACAAGTGTTGGCACACAAATATATCGTACGACTTTTTAATTCCAAGATAAAACTAAACAAAACAGTAAATAATAAATAAAAACATACGGAATGTAAAATTTTAAATAGTGTTCATTTTTATCTGCTCACATAAGTTAAATGTTTTCTAGCTGAGGACATTTGAGAAGAATACAGTTGTGTAAAGAATTAAGTTTGGGTTGTAGCAGGCATTTTTATTGGGTTAAAACTATGTAAGATATCGTTATTATTTCTCGTATAACAAGTACTTCTCTTAATACAGATGATTTAAACTTAGTCAAAATATATTTCAAGGATTTATGTGTTTATAACTATACTGACGATAAAGGATGATGACCGTTTTTATATGAGCCCCGTCCCCCCCCTCCAACAGATCTTTTGTATGTGTCAATAGGTTCTTATGGATCTATAGAAAGGCTAGGCTAGTAACCAGTTTTAACTTCATGATCAATGGGATTTGAAAATAAAAGAAACATTTTTGCTAGGTGTTATCTTGCCTCTAATAAACTTAGTACAAAATATTTTTAATGTCTGCAATACTTCTTCTTCTTCTTCTTCTTCTTATCGTGTCGATGACAAATTTCTTAGATAATTTTGGCCCAGAACTTAGCCACTTCAACTGCATTATCTGTGGCATCCATCAGGTCCTGCTGCGAGCAGGTGGCAGGGCAAGCAGGGCAGGACACTAGGTGGGCCATAGACTGCACCGTCCCACACACACACTCCAAATTTGGGTTCTCCGAAAATCCCCACCTGAACATATTTTCCTTACTGCGGCCAACCTGAGTCCGAAGTCTATTTAAAGACTTCCAGATTGGCCATGGCAGTCTATGTCCAGCCGGGAGGCTCTCAGAGATCGGAACATATGGATCTGGGAGTGGTGTTCGAGCACGCCACAAGTTGCGTCTCGCTTGAGAGGGCACGCCCGTGGGGGGTTTTACGCATTTTAGGAAGCTTTTTCGACTTTTTAGTCTTTGCGGCGGTAGCTCATGCCCATGTAGGGGGTGCCGTATGTCGTCTTCCAACTTAGCCCTCTCCAGCGAGCTTGCCACGATTCTGCGAACCTCTGGAGGCGCTATGCCAGCCAATGGATACAGCAGTTTCACCGGGGTTGGCTTTAAACACCCAGTAATAATCCGGCATGTTTCGTTTAAGGCTGTATCCACCAGCTTAGCATGAGTAGAGCGGCCCCATACGGGGCACGCAAATTCGCCGGCAGAAAATGCTAGCGCCAAACCAGAAGTCCGCAACACCTGCGGTGCGGCTCCCCACTCAGTGTGTACAAGACGCCGCAGTAAATGGTTACGGCTGTGTATCTTTCGTTTCAAACTGTCACAATTATTCTTGAAAGTTAAAGATCTGTCTAACAGGACGCCAAGATATTTGGGGGAGTTGTTATGGGCAATGGAGACTCCGCGCCAGGTGATCTTGAGCTTACGACCCGCTTGTGCGTTGCGTAGATGGAAAACGCTCGACTCAGTCTTGGTTGGGTTTGGCTTAAGCGAATTCTCGCCATAATACTGGCCTAAACTATTAAGAGCTGCAGAGAGATTATTCTCAACTTCCTCAAAACTGGTCGATTGGGATGTAAGCGCAAGATCATCCGCGTAGAGGAAACGGGAGGTATTGGGGCTGGATGGTTGGTCATTGGTGTATATGTTGAATAACATAGGGGCCAGTACGCTGCCCTGAGGAAGACCATTCTTTTGCGTCCTCCAACGACTAAAATCCTTAAGAAGGTGAACCTGGAAGCGACGATTATGGAGGAGCTCTCGAAGAACATTGACAAACTTAATATCTTCGGTCATTGTCTCCACCTTCCACAACAGTCGCCTCAGGTTCACTGTGTCGTAAGCAGCCGAGAGGTCAACAAACACAGCGCCCGTCACTTTCCCCTCCTCAAAACCGTCTTCAATGTGTTGCTTCTGTTCTGCAATACTTACAATCTGTTATTTTGGGTACCAATATTAATAGCAAGACGATTTTTTTCTCGGAATATCCCGCGTCTTTGAAAGATGTCGCCATAGTAAAAAGTAATCACATAGCTAAGACGCATATACTGAGATACATTTCAAATCTGTTGGTCGATGTTATTAGTTTTCTGTTTTTTGGGGGGACGTTTTGACACATCATCCTTTCTTCAAAAATATAAAGGCTGCTAAACATAGTGCCGGCGGTAGTTCGTTTGTAATGCCGGTGGCATAAACCCGCCGCAACTGTGTGTAGCAGCTTTTAGACTAATAATACTAATTTAGTCCAAAAAGCTATGTAAAATTAAGGAAGCTTCGGACAATGTTGTCAGTTAAATACCTGATATCAGATTTTGAAATTGTGAATAGGGTGCTTGTTTATGAAAGGCATGTTTTCGCTATCTCTTTTATGCAACCATCCATAAATAAAATAAAGATCTTTGTATTATATTGTTCACATTTCGACCCATATGTAGTTTTGTTTGTAACAGATACGTGAAGGTAGAAATTGTTGGTTTGACTGTCTCTATGGAATGTAGTTTGTCGAATCGTGTAAGTAGGCATTTAGGAAAGGTTTCGATGTAAGTGTTGGTGTTAGCAGTCCGAAAATGTAAAGAAAAGTTCTTTGCAGGGTGATGCAGATTTCTTTATACCAACTATCTGGGCTTTTTTAGCTCTGTGTTCAATGTTCTTCCACAATAGTGAATAATTATAACAGGGTTTGAGAATTTATTCATTATATTTTAAGCTGGTAGGCGGTAAATGTATAGTTTTATTTTTTGTATATCAAGTTGTGCTGGAGTGTCGTTTTAATACTTGATTTAATTGATTACGCCGCACTGCGAACAACATAACACAAAGTAAAACATTCAACAGTAAGTAATAATCCGCACAGTAATATGTGTGAGAAGCAGTATGACATTTATGGTATACTAGAAATCTACATCGCCTTGTTTTGTCTAAGTGATCAAATTATGAAATTGCTACCTCCGAATGCCTGTTCCCATTTATTGTCAAATGGAAGTCTCATGTCGTGATGTTAAAAATGAAATAAATACGATGAAAAATTGACTTTTAACGTAGCTTTGATTCCATTTTATTTCTATTTAAACCCATGTATAACGATACCACCACCCCGGACGCGTTATACGAACAAACGAAACGTTTTGTATACGCCATCATGAAAAACTACTTAAAAGCTTATCCATATAAATAGAAAACCTGGCCATATTGCGACAATTCAATAATAAAACAATAAGAGAACCCCCCACACTAGCGTCTTTTGAGCGTCGACATCGTGCGTTGCATTCGCATACAATCATAGAAAGCAAGGAGTGAAACCAAAGGCGGACGCGGATGATTGTATGAGCGACGCATGACGTCAACGCCCGAAATACGCTAGTGCGAGGGGCCTCTTAAAGCCATGTGGTGCTCTGTTCCCTAGCATAACCTGAAGCGCGTTTTCCCCACCTCTCCGGCGTGACAGACATAGTTCTGTCGGGCGCATTCTCTTATCCTATTGGAGGATATTGGGGTTTAAATTCTCGCAGCCTTTTTTGGTTTGACAGTTAACTCTTGTCTTGGCGTCCGTGCGGGGAAAATATTGGTCTCATACGAGTGCATACAAGCACATGTCGCTCAAGCCAACGCAGGATGCTACAAGGGCAGAAAAGGTTTCGATCTAAGAAAACAAGGTCTAACCATTAGACCACGTGACTGACACACACGAGCCTACGTCATTTTGCCTATTCATCATTGTCGAATGCGTGTAATAGACAAGGATGAACAGAGCAAAATGACGTAGGCTTGTGTCAGTCACGTGGTCTAATGGTTAGACCTTGTTTTCTTAGACCATGGTTTCGATGTAAGCGAGTGCGATATTCAATCTTCGAAACTGTCGGTCTGGACGAGGATATTTAACCAATGTCTGACTATTATAAGTAGGTCCTCTTGGTTCTCTTTTGCATAATTCTTCTTCCGGGAATCGTATTCATATTAAATCTCTGATGATCTTTCCACGGGCAAAGGTACCTTAAGGTCGGTATTGAGTTACGCATATTCCTGTAATCAGCAATTAATAAGCTCTTCAAATCCAAAAAGATTATCTTTATACTAAATCTCGCCATAAGGTACTTGCTACGGAAGGGCTATCTTTGCACGTGGAACGTAGAGTTTCACGACAATGGGTTAGTACTATTATTTTCTTCTGTGACAATGGTCAATTCTTAATTTTTACTAATAAGTTCCCAAAAGAGTGGAGATTGGCAGACAAACAGCATACAATACATACGGCCCGGCGAATAATCGAATTTTCTCGAAGATTTCTTTCTTCCTCTATGGTTTTTCGTAACACGTTTACATGTTTTGTCAAGTAATCAATTGAGTTTGTAGCTAAGTACCTATGAAACTTGATTAACTTTTCCAAAAGAATATATTCAATTATTTTGTTTTACTTTTCTTTACCGACTTTTTCGTCCGGGCTTGTTTATATGAAAATAAGAGATATTTACCTTCCTTGATCTTGAGATATTGGATATTGTTGCTAAATCTTTTTCTTTGACAAAGTCATTTTATTTCATGGGTACCCTACTACCTAGTAGAGACTACTCGTTCAAACACCTAACAAAATGTTTTTTACGATCTAAGAATTGCATGTAGGAAATAAACTTATGCTATTGTATGTTTCCTGAATTCAGTTTTTGAGGACCTATTCACAACTGATTAATTGTAACGCCGAGGTATACTAAACGCATAATTTGCTACGAGTATTATGAGTATTACATTGTTTGTTACACCCGAACAACAATAGAAATTGTAAGTGATTTATTTCCATTACTCGTCTCTTATGTACACACCACACCCCCGTGTTTAAGTTTACTCTGCTTTTTGGTATATTTGAAAAGCACTGGTATAGTTTTTTAATCGAAGACGCATTTTTAGTTATTAAATACCTATGTACAGTACAGCATTGTAATAAGGGAAAGACACCATTCGATTTGTAATTTATGTGAATAAATGAGGAACATTTTTCTACAGATTGTTTATTTTATAGTCATTGGTATACAACGGGACAAAAACGTGTGGTTCAAGCTATAATCCTCCTCTATGAAACCTTAATGAAATTCAATTTTGATTATGCCAAAAAATGGTATTGAAATAGTAGTAAATAGTATCATTGTAAGAAAAATTAGTATCATTATGATTCTGAAGATATAGCTATAGTTTGGGGAGGATTATAGCTGGATGTTCAAGCTATGATCCTCCCCCCTCTAGCCAGCAAAGCATGGCCGACAATTGAATGCCAAACATGCATTGCGGTTACGGAGTCGTATAGTCCTTGCCGTGAATTATTGGACGGGTTTGATAGACACGGTTCGATATTGTATAGACAATATTTAATGTGGATTAGATTGTTTGGCATTCTATTGTCGGCCATGCTTTGCTGGCTGTGTATTATCGTACTGTGCATTATAGGGACTCAAAACCAATTTGTATGTAGAACTTTACACGCATTTTTAAAGTACTTTTACGATGTTTTTCGTAATAAATCGAATGTAGTATGACGATACTATTTCAATACCAATTTTTGATACCAATTTTGGGATGAAAGAACAAAGCGAAGTGCAGAAATGAGCAAAATTGAAATGCTCAAGCCATAATCCTCCCCAACCAGTAGCTATATCTTCGGAACTACAGCGCGTCTAATTTTCTTTCTTTAGTGAGCAATGAATACTATTTCGTGTCTATTTTTGTGGATATAAACTAAGTCGAAAGACCCCACCGTTTGGCTGTACGAGAGGGGAGGATTATAGCTTGAACATCCAGCTATAATCCTCCCCAAACTATAGCTATATCTTCAGAATCATAATGATACTAATTTTTCTTACAATGATACTATTTACTACTATTTCAATACCATTTTTGGCATAGTTAAAATTGAATTTCATTAAGGTTTTATAGGGGAGGATTATAGCTTGAACCACACACAAAAACATATTATATATTTTAACATGATATAAAATTCTGAACAAACTTTATAAATAAAGTTACTTACAATTATTTGCAGGTAAAATAAATGCTCTTAAATACCTTTAACTAAATATTCTACCTATTTCGAATTATGATTACAAATTGTCTACTCGATAGTACTCCTATTGTTAGCCAAAATACATGAAGTAATAATTATTTTCATTCATAAATATACATCGACCTACAGAAGTAAAAACTACAAAAATATTACTCTGTTACCTAAACTAAGTAACTTGTATTTTCGGCATCATCGTTAGCCTTTATTTGGCATTCTGACGTTATTCGGGATGATGAGACGTTGCTACGCCGTAGCACCTCCGTAGCCGTAGCGCTTTTCGTAGTCTTTCCTTCCATTAAACTTTTTGACCCATTTACTTCATTTATTTATAACAAAATCACAATACATATTTATTCTAAATAATAATACATAAAAACAACACACAACAAGTTTGAATAATCTTACACGAGTTGGCTTCGGTCCCATATTACACATTTGCACCTTAGTGGCTATTTTCGCATCACGGGACATTTACATTTGCCACGTTATTTGTTAATTAAATGTGATCTTATTATAGAAGTAGGTAGATGCAACAAACAGCGCTGCACTGCATGTGTTAGGTGAGTATATTTGTGCCCTATTACACAATTGTTAACTTCCTATTCTTTCAAAAAGAGCTTACATGTTAAATATACAGGGTAATCCAAATATGAATGGCTAAAATCCAAAAGAAATAAAAAAGGAATTGTCTTCGTAAAATTCCTGTAAAATTATCAAAAGGACCTTACATAAATTCTATCGAAATATACTTTCACGTTTAGGTATAATGAGTATTCAAGTTTCATATAGGTAATATACTTATTACAACACAACACTTAAAAAATTAAAGCGATGTTACATAATTCAATATGAAGTTTTTCTGTGCAGACGGTAAATGTTAAACTATTTTATAATAGGTACCTACCTATACAAATCAGACAGATATTTATCTAGGTAGGGTGGGTGAGAAAGGTATATAATATCAAAGATTTATACCTACTTAGCTTTTAGTTAAAAAGAGATAGTGCTATGTTTGTAACTTTGGCGTGCTTTGGCATTAAAATACATGGTATTTGTATAGCCATGAGTATACATACAAGAAAAGGAGGGCCTCTTTATCCAAAGCGTAGCGCGGCTCTTTCCCACCTTCCTGGTTAATCTCGACACCCACACGATAAGTAAGTACCAGTACCTATATATAGACAATTTAGTATCTAGACAAAATAGACAAGTATCCGGTAAGTATCTAGAATCTTCGAATCGTCGTCTTGTTTCTTGCTGGTGTATGGAGTTGACATTAGGCTTGCGCAGAAGCAGTGTCGTCACTGGCTGTTCCAATAACACACAACCAGCTAACCACACTGCCAATGCGGTATAGCCCTTCCTTTCCATTCATCCTTTATCTTCCATCGTACATTGGTGTAAAAAAAACGATGTCTTGAGCTGCATGTATTTCTCCGCATCGTCGGTCCAATCAGATATTGTGAGCAAATCCATTGTATATTTAGTAAGACAGATGCATATACATCTGGATTTGGTTATATATCTAATCAATCGCAGTTTTTCTTTGGTTTCCGTTTTATCACTACATAGTATAAAATAAAGTCGCTTTCTCTGTCCCTATGTCTCTCCCTATGTCCCTTTGTACGCTTAAATCTTTAAAACTACGCAACGTATTTTGATGCGGTTTTTTTTAATAGATAGAGTGATTCAAGAGGAAGGTTTATATGTATAATACATGCATAATATACTTAAGGATAACCCACAATAACCATTTTCCCGTGCGGAGCCCGGGCGGGTCGCTAGTTCTGGATAAAATACAAAAAACATCTCCCGCAGCACAGTTTAGATTATAGACCTCCCAAACTGGCGTCTTCCGAACGTCTTTCCGGCGTCGTCATCGACGCGACGCCAGCACTGGCCTTGTCGCGCATACAATTATAGGCAGGGAAGCAAGCGAAACAAAAGAAAGTTGTGTTCCAAAAAACGCCGCGACGACAAAACTGGAAAGACGCTCGAAAGACGCTGGTGTGAGAGGTCTGTTAGTCTGAAAAGTTGTCGTAATCCTATCTACTCAAACAGGGTGTAAGTGGCGAAGCTCTAAATGACTGTGATCAACTTTCACAAATAAACTTTTTCCGATAACTAAAAAAAAATTATTTGACACCTTCATTCAATAATAGCTAACTAAATAAAAATAAGAATGATTATTTTTCGTTTCCGAGAAAATTGTATCTGGCAAAGTGGCTCAAAACTGTTGACTGTATGTGCATGTTAAATTAAGTTGCCTTATAGAAATTGCTACTTAGCAATAAAGCCGCCTACCTACCTACACTTTCTATATTTTTAACATGCTTTTTTTGTAAATCTTCACTATATTGTTCCACTTACTCTCTGTACCTATGTAACTAAATGTAAGACCAATAGAATAATTATTGTTACATTTGTTAGGAATATGTTGGTTGGTATACAATTGTAAATTTCTTGACTTTCTTGGTGAGTACCCCTCAATCTTCTTTCAGGCGTTGATCTCCTCACCTGGAATCAAAGAAAACAAGTCTTTATTCACAATATTCATTTTAAAACATTTTATCAATAAATAATAAAATGGCATTATTTATGGCGATAGACCGGATCAGAATTAAACAACTATACGTCCTCCAAAATTACATTAAAAACCATTTTATACAAAAGCGACGCGACGTTTCAAAAAAAACTAAAAGAATAATGCTCTTTCCTAAATTCCTGTTTGCCTCCTCTATATATTTTTTTTCTCCATTTAAAATGTTCCTTTATAACGACTATTTTGTAGTCGAGAGCACTTTTTTTTCGAGACTATTTTCTTTGGGAAAGAGTATTTCCTTTATAATTAAATTTAGGTCACGCAGATATAGTTCATTAAATGCGGCTAGTGTATGTACAAACGAAGTCAAATTTGACTCAACATGCGCAAGCTACTTGCACAGTGTACACAATGAATGATTTAGGTACTGTTCACATTTTTTTTAAGGTGTACCTATATAATCGGTTATTTACAGATATAAACGCAGGACTTCATTATGTAGTTAATTAGTGCCAAAATGTTAATTTGACGACGCGTAGGAATATGGTAACATTATCGCCTTTTTTTTTTTTGAATTGACCTATACTTGTGTCGAAAAGGTACGACCAATCAAGCTTCACCGGACTTGCGGGGGAGCGGAAGACTCTACCCCAAAAAAAAAGTCATATACCAACGCGTCTAGGGGCGGCTCAAGGGAGCCTCGGACCACGGCCTAGCGCGTTGATATTGAAAAACATCGTAAAGGAAACGCTATCGCCGCTTTTACACGTCAATTTCTAATCCGGAAACTGTACTAAGTAGGTAATCGCATTTGGAATTCCGGATGACCATACTTGTATTTATTACGTGGAAATAATATGAGTATTGTAATATGTGCAACGAGCCATACATTTTGTATGGATTTGCTGTGTTTGGAGCGTTCAAACCGGAAACTGATTCAAGAAAGCTCATTAGGTATGTGTTTGCGATGTTTGTAGTTGAATATTTTCATCTTTTAAAGAAATTAAATGTATAGACAAGGAACTTTTGAACCCCTTATATTTAAACTTTATGATCTCTATAAAATAAATCAGTAAATTTCGTCACAAATGGAAAAATAAGATGTTGTTGTTATTAGTATGGTGGTCAGAAACTAAACCAAACGGTATTTAATATTTTTAGATTCATAGAAAACAACCAAAAACGTAAACCTTCCGGCGGGACTTGAACCCACGACCTTCGGCCTATACGCAGCCAACGTGCTACCATCTACACCACGGAGGGCATAGTGGCAGCGCCGAAATTCGTTCCTGCTTGTTTTCTATCAATCTATTTTTTAGTTATTTAGTTAGTTATTATGACGCTAGGTATGGTTTAAGGCTAACCTAAAAATTGTATTACTTATATGAAAATGCTGAGTTTCATAATATATACCTACTTAAATCTAGTGTTTTTTGTTTTGTTTTTAATCTTATTCTTACGAATACTTGTAGGTATACGCTTCACCAGATAAAGTCTGAAGAAGTCTTCCCGGGCCTGCCCAATTCGATGCGTCGTCGTCCATTATGATTGCCTTGCCACTCGAGAACCTATTTTGTAAGTTATACGGGCAACGTGACTATTGCTTCTTAGCTTGAAACTTTGGTTAATTGGGGACTTAATAATTCCTGAATCGTTTTCGCTGGGAAATTTAGAAAATCGCCTTTTCATTGCCCTATTGACTTGAGCCTTCTTGTACGATGTATTTCGAGAGTATTTAGTTTGTTCCCACTAGTTCTATTGAACAGCTCCACTATGCAACTTTTTGCACGATGGAACTAATGCAACTTTTTTTTCCCGTCTGTTCCATTAAACGTTAGTTGACAATTAAATATGTTCACTTATAAGTGGCGCTGAGCTTTGGTTTTTTTTCCGATGTTCATTGTTATGAAACTTACAGCTAGCAATGAACTGAACATCAATTTGATCCGGAGATTACCTGAAAAGTGAAAGCTTCCGGAAGGCATGTAAAGTAGTTGCTCCTGTTATGTATAGACGTGGAGACATTTTGGCGTCGAAATAGCCTTAACACGCCGTCGATTGCATACTTACTTACACATCCTTTATAATCTAGACAAGTGACATACTTTATTTACTTATAACTATAATTCATTCATATGTAAAAGAGAACATATAAAATTGTGTTATGTATTACTACCACTTTTTAGGTTGAAATGAACAAGAATAAAACTTTTAGTTGATTTAAATGTGTAATCATCAAATCAATATTAATGTGAACGCTAATTATTTCACAATTATTTTTTTATAATACCTAGATCATTGGTCTTAGCTTTAGATTAAGTGTAATAAAACTGGCAATAAAAATGAATTTTCTTTATAAATAAGGTGTTCCCAAAATATTTTTGACACGGGTCATTGAAATTGTTTAATTTGTGACAGTGGCCTGGGGGAGGCCTCTGTCCAGCAGTGGACGTCTTATCGGCTGAGATGATGATGATGCTGATGATGATGAGTGGTCTGTGACTACAAAAAGTTAAAAAAACCGTGGTATACGGACAGCTTCAGGGCATTGCATAGATTAAAAAAAAAAAAAGTTTTTTGTTTTGCCTACAAGCAAAACATGTTTATGAGAATTTATATTAGATATTGATACTTCGATTGTTTAGTCAGGAAATATCTATTAGCCTTACAGCACTGGCAGGCGAAGTGACCGTGACCAAGATAGGACAAATAAATCTAGACAGAAATACTAAACAATTAAGATAAGAGCCGAAGTGCAGTGTGCACGATCGCCATTAGTTTGGCTTCTGTACACCAACCTATTACTTATGTTTGTCTGGTTTATCCAGCTATTCCGAATATAGATTTACTTCAATATTTAAGTAATATTTTTATATTAACCTTGATTTTGAAGGTAAAATAGTCCTTAAAACCCCAGTGTAGGTGTTTTATCTGCATATAAAATTACTATTTATTTATTAATGTTATTTTTTTTCATTCCATGATAGAGGGCCATTAGTTAGGTTCAACACTAAATGCGTGAAAGTATAATTTTTCTGCTCTGGAATCCTTTGTCTACTTTGAATTCACAAGAGTGTTCTCGAAGAATAATGTAAGTAATGTAATTTGTTCTTCCCATTTCGTGAAGAAGTAACTAATAAAAAACTACTAACTAAAAAATAACTATTTCTACCTTAAGAATGCCAAATACAAATAAATATATATTTTATTTGATGTCACTAAATCAAATTGAAACAACATGTTGTATCTCCAAAATGTTTATTATGTAAGTACCTAAGTTACGTGATAGCTTGTTCAGTTTCCAATAGATTTTAATGCAGAACATTATCCAATAGATTTTAATGCAGAACATTAATAAGAATGGTAATTTAAAACGTATAAATTTGGGTAAATGTGCTTAGGATACTGTTTACTGTATATTCTATGGTAGCTGTTCGGTAGATTGTCCATGAGGTACTTTCGCTTGGTGCGACCTGGTTTGCGACATGGCATGGTGTCGAGTGCGTAGGTAGCTTTTGACATTTCCTCTCAACTCGCAAAATGTCACCGTTTAAGGCCAGTCAGAGAAGAAGTGGTCCAGATTCGTCAAAAAACCGCAAATTGATATACAGGATAGCCATTTGGTACACAGGTACTATAGGGCCAAACATTCATTTTGACCGTTCCCAAAAATATTCCCATTGGGGGTAATATGATATATTTTTTTTATATGGGACTAGATTATTTTTCTTCACAAACCTATCGTGTGTTATTAAAAAAAGGGCTTCTTGAGTCGGTTCTAAAAACCAACCGTCCGAAACGAAAAATATAGCACTTCATTACTTTTCGGTCAACTGTTTTCTAATAATCCAATAAATGTTTTTGTAACACCAAGTTTGGGCTACTCCAGGTAAGAAATGGCTAAGTATTCTCTGGTAAAATATACGCCAAATATTTCATAATATGCTCATGTCAAAAAGGCGAATTGAATGGGAATATTTTTAGGAACTGCCGGTCAAAATGATTGTTTGGACCTAAAGTACCTTTGCGCCAAACAAACGGCAATTCTGTTTATCGATTGCGGTATTTTGTCGATTTTTCCATCGAACCGGCGGCGGCCCCTAGTGGAAAAGCCGCTCTTCGCTTTTGAGTTGTAAGTACTAGGTATCGTGTATCGTTATTCTGAAAGGCCAGTCTACATCACAAGCAGAGCGATAAAAATCTGGTTTTAGAGTTGCAAGTGTTGCAACTGTTGTTTTGTAGGAAAGGAAAATATTTATTTGCATTAAAAAATACTGCCTTTAACCACAGAATACCAAATAGTAGTCCCTACTTTCACTACCAACTTGTAGGTGCTAAAATGTCCAAAGAATTATTCAAAACCACACAGGCATACACAGGAATACAATTTAGTATGAAATAAGGATTTGTTACTTATATTATGTGCTTCAAGGTTTTTATTTTTTGTAAAAAAAAATGAAAACATTGTAATGGCTGTATTCATACCAGTGCGATCGAGAAATACTGAAAAATGGCTTTTATCATTAATTTGTAAGTACTTATTTATTAAATCTGAAGCCCAACAACATAAAGTAGTTTTTTTGAACAATCGTGAAACTCATGCCGTGATTGGTTGTACAAAAAGCGGCAGGAAACTCGATTGGCTGAATATTGAGCAGTGTAGCCAATAAATTCTGAACTCAGAATTACGTGCTAAGCGAAACGCGGAGCTTTTCCTAACTCTTCTATTATGAAAATGTTTGTTAATGTAACTTAATTTATGATGAAAATCGGATTGAAAAATAAAACGGAAAACAATGGTAATAAATAATTTATTTAATAACAACAAAAGTAAGAAATAAAAAAAATTATAAATCATAAAAAATATAACTTATGTACTAAACATAACAGAAATATAAAAAAAATCTATCAAATACCTTTAACATCTAGTCAACAAAGCCACACAAATTGTTAAACAAATAAATTAAAAATCCTTATGAAAGTATCGTCAAATAGTCAGTGTACGAAACAATAATTTAATTATTTTCTCTCACAGGGACATGTCCTAATCTAGATCTAAAAAAACTATTCATAATGTTGGACATGCTTGAAAACAAAACTCTAGGTCTTAAATTTATTAAAATATAATTAATACTAAAACATAAATCTAATGTTTGGTACTGCAAAATATCGTACATAATGTAAAAACCTAAATATCCATATTGAATCTCTACATATGCGAGAGGATTATAACACAGTTCAAATTAAAATTATGATCATTAAAGTTGTAGATTGTATTTATTTCTTTTTATGAGGAAGAAAATATATAATATATACGAGTAATATTACATTCTGAAAACCAAGACTAAAAGTCGGGCAAAAATAAGGTATCGTAAAACATACCTATTTACAATTACCGCGTAAAGACCCGTAAATATACAAAATAACAAAGACTATAAAGGGTGTAAAAGCTAATTTACACGTTGATTAGTGCTACTGCGAGGACATGTACCTGTGTGTACATTAGCCTGCACATGCGGCTGGACATATTGACCTTGATTGCCCGTATTCCGTAGCAGTAGGGGTGAATTTCGTAGTGCAAATGTCCAACCGCATGTGCTGGCTTCTGTACATCATGTTTTTCTGTCGTTTTAGAAAAAGTTTCTTTAATCAGATCCATTGACTGACGATATCTTTTCAGTTTAAGTATGTCTGTCACTTACACCTGCCTGCAGGAATCGACAGCCGCAACATTTTCCTAATCACTTAAAGCAAATAAACGCCTCATTGTTCGTAAGGTACGTAGAGACACTTGGCCGACAATGAAACGCGATTACAATGCAAGGCCGCTGCGGATAGGATAGGGCTTCCCAACCGCCTAGTAGGAACACCACACTTACCACTGACCACCTACATTATTTAAACTAAAAATGATTTACCCAAAAAAATCTTTATTAGAAATTAAAGTGAATTGGCATTACATTTCTTACGCAATAACAATCTCTTCACATTTACATACTAATACAACAGTAATAGTTCATGCAAGATAAATAAAAAATATGAACTCTAAGTAAATACATGAAAATGGACAGGAGTAGCTATTTATTTCAAGATGCCAGAAACTCAATAAAATTCTAACACAAATAATTTAATTTACATCAATACAGCAAAGCAATATAAATCAGATACAGCTAAATATAACTAAAAACAATTATGGTACCTCTAGGTTCCAAGTTATAACTTAAAGTAGGCAGGCACCTATTATTTCTACAATTAAAAATAACGAAATTTTTATACTATATTATTATAGTAATAATATAATTTCAAATCAATTAAAATCTCTTGTATATATTTACCAGTACATACTTTTATTAAGATTATTCCAAGTAGGTGTAGGTATGTAAACTACGAACTAAACTGCAACTTCGCCTACATGTCGCAAAACTCGTTTATCAATGATCAGTGTTGGGAAAACATACATAATTTAATCTAAATGTTTATCGATAAAAAACTGAGATTGATAAAGTAGAGTACCTAACTATCTAAAAAGATATTTTTTTCAAATTAGTGTGATACTGGTAAAATTAGTACCTAAAAATGAATGTCATACCTACTATAACATATTTTATTTGTAGATTCTATGAGAGAATGGATTACAAAAAACAACAAGAGAAAATAACAAATTTGCTGTCACAGTTTATTTTTTCTTTAATTACGTAGTGGAAAACTCGGGCTTGATACTGACGACATGCCAGGAAAAACTATTGAAGACAATTCAGTAGTTGCCCGTAACTGGGTAAGACAGCCAAGGCCGCCCGAGAATAGTGCATTGCGTCTATAACCTGACCAAGTTACAATGATATTTGAGCAAAAGAAAAAGTCCTGAAGGAAATAAATATTAAGATTTTCTCATTATATTATTTTTAGAGCCAATTTGTTCAGATTTGATAGTAAATGTATGTGAAACGTAAATGAAGCATAGGGGAATAAAAATGTCAAGCTAACTTGGCCGTGTTACACTGGCACAATGTTGTTTGCAGCTATTTCTGCGCGGCTCTAATTATAAGTTGCCAGTATTTCTTGAGCAGCTGACGACTGTCAAAATCGTGAGGACGCGGAGTTGTTTTGTAGGTTGTTAATATTCAGAGAACAGTTACCTACTATAGGTTTTAGTGTTAGTGTAGTTCTGAAGTTCACTGTCAGTTTATGCTAAAAAGCTTTTGTATAAATCGTTCTTTCATGATTGTTACTGAAATTCTCATTCTCGTTTTCGAAGATATAATAAAACAAAATGATCAAATTGTATATTTATACTCTACATAACAGCTACTGAAAGCATTAAGACGAGCTAAACTAGTTTTAGTAATGCTTCCATTTTTCACATGTCCCCTTTATGAAATGTCAGGCAGACCAAATATTAACTATTCACAAAACTACACTTGATTCACTGTCTTGCTCTTTATTTAAGACTATCAGTTTTAACATGGGAAGTCTATCGACGCAGTAACTATTTAAAAGTAGCGTGTTTGCAATCAGATTTTTCCGATAAGAAATATTTCACGCATTTGCACGCACTGCTATATACATTGCTTGGTATAACCAAACATAGTGAGTTGTATGCTTCATAATCTGCAATGTTATTAGATATAGAGTTGTTGCAGTGTGCTTGGTTGACAGACCTCGCTCGAGAGAGTAAATGATAATTAGCGGCGAAGGTTGGACGAGGGAACTTGTTACAATAGGCAGTCTAACTACATTGTGATGTATAAATGCCACCATTCTTGAATGTTGAAATGTTTTTGTAATTTTTCTAAAGATTGCTCTCTATTGTCTTGTTAAGAACTCTGTTTAGATCTCGGAAATCAGAAAGTTGTAGCAGTAACTCATGGACTCTCCAAGACCTGTTATCTATTCTGCTGTGACTATAATGGCAATTTTGTTTGCATTTTTATAACCTAGATGACTGGAGAACTGTCTCTCTAAGACACTTGTAGCAACGTCTTTCAAATCATATTGAAAGTATAATTTTATCTAGTCATCTCAAATTATGTATCTATCTATATTTTCTTGTCATCACCTATCCGTTTCCATTTCCAAGCATAGTACCTATGCAGAGTGGACACAGTAGAAGGAAGTTAAAATATTATGTTAATACTATAAACTCAATGTATAATCTAATATCTAAATCTAGTTAAAAATTCTACTACATACAAAGCTGCAAAAATACTTTTGTTTCTGAATAAAATACTATTAATACTATCTACGAGGTTTTCATATAAAATGGTTAAAATAAAACAAATTTTTGACATAGTAAGCTGTAATAAAATGCATGTAACTTGTACAAATAATAATAGAAATTATTTATTTATAAACTAAGCAAAATAAATTAAAATTATAATTTAACTTTACGGCTCATTTACATCGTTATCACTACGATTGCTTATTGCAACCAGATGTTTCACTAATGAAAAAAAAAAAGAGCTATGAAAGCAGACGCAAAGATAGATACAAGTAAGAGAACCGTAACATTCATATTAATAATAAATCAAAGACATCACGTTTATTTCAATAAATAAAATAAATTCAAATTGTACAGAAATAAGTGCTACTTACGAGTATTCATATAAAATAAAAAGCGTAAATAGTAATATTAAAATAAAGTAAGTTAACAATGTTTGTTATATATAAAATACTACAAAAACTACAGAAATATGGATATAAAGGATGATCTTGTGCCCAAATCGATTGTTACTGGAAAACCCAAAACTCACGTTACCATGGAAAAACAGTGACGTCCTGTTTTCTGGTGACAAGCAACTAGAAGGGCACAAGACTGTACCTAAACTGGAAAACGAAAGGAGTCGATGTCACTTATAGTCCTTAAAAAGATTGTCATAGAGGTTGTTTAGGAATGCAGATCCGCGAGGCAGGTCAGCAGCGTTGCAACACGTCCCGGGGTGTCGTACCAGATAGTGCATTTACATGTCAATTTTGCCATAACGCAAACTTGTCGCGTGCTTTGCAAACGCACTCCTGGCACGAACTCCGGGGCGTAACTTCGATATCGATTTTCACCAACGTGGCGCATCACTATAACGTCTTTCAGCGGAATGTCTTTACGGGCACATCTTAGTGTTCCTATTACACATTTTTATTTCAATTTCAGTAATATTATATTTGTTTTATGCTTGGGTGAGTGAAAGCTTAGGTAATCAAGCGTTAGTGCGATGAGCAAAGTTAGTGGTTCTTAAAATTAAGGTTGGTGATATCTATAGGTGTATATTTACCGTCACCCTATCGATGCTGTTTTTCTAACTGAGCGATTTTTGAAAGCTCTGACTAAAATATTTATGTTATTATATTTATAGAGGCTTTGTATAAGAAACGTCTCACGTATCTAAAACTAATCAGTAGTCAATGTAAGCTAGACTGTCATGTCCCGGATAGACAATAGCAACAGCAGCGGCGTGACAAGGTCGCAAGATAAGATGGGTGTCAAAGATGTGGTAAGTATATTAATATTATAAGATCAGCCGTTGAATAATTAATAGCAGATGTGGATACATGTTGTATTATGTAAAGTAAGAAAAAAGTTTGTATCACGACTCTACTTGATAGGAGATCTGACTCAGAACTTGAATCCAACATACATAGATAGAACCCATTATATGAGAGGACCAAGAAAATATAAGTAAATACTAAACGTACGTTTGCAGTCCACGCTGAGAAAGCGTTTATATTAATTTACAAAGACTAAAAGAGCATTATTAGAAGAAATTTGGAAAAGTTAACATTTGTTTTAGATTTTTAAAAAAGAATTGCAAACAGTACAATTATTTTCTGTGTTATTTTATATGCATGTTTAGGTACTTACTTACTGCCTAGTACTGTTTATACTATGTATTATGTGTATATTATGTACTACCTACTACCTTGTAAATCATCTCTGAACTAATATACTACCTAGATAAAATGTTTACGTTTATTTGTCTCGTAACCTTGATTACTAACTATATGAGCCTAAATTGAGTTTAAACAATTTATACTGAGCTGGTGCCAAATGTATCTATTATCTATCACAAAAAAATCTGTGACATTTTATACGTAATCAATAATCATATTTGATAAAGAAATTAACGACACAATAGTCAATGATTTTTTAAATGAATAACAAACATCTCACGTGCTTTCGAAAGCTCCGTGGGTTTTAAAATAATTCAGAAGTAAAGAAAGTTTGGGAGAAAGCATGACATTTAAATAATGAGAGATAAAAAAACCCAGAGTCACCTTTGTAGGAGTAATTTTATTAAATTAAAGTGCTTTTACTTTCTCATACATTCACCTTTTTTCTCATACATACGAGATTTAATGCCTTCGTTCGCATTTACTGGTTGGGTTAACGAATTATTGTCTTAATTTGGTCGCTTGGCTTTGGTTAGTTTGAGATATTTTTAAATAATATTCTGAAATTATCTTGAAGAGAATCGGACATAATTCATTCAGTAAAAATGTGTGAAAGAAACCTTTGAATTACTTTTACAATATTTAATGATGTTTTCACAATATTATAAAATTGGATCATGCATGTGATTCAACGCTGCTGTAACTAAGCATTTTTTTTAACTATGCGAACTCATACGAACTTTATTTAAAGTTATTGCTTAAGCTTCACAAATGTTCTGCAAATATATTTTTTTCTATTTATACCTAGGTGCTTCAGTCAGAATGCGAGGGTAAGTATCTATGTTCGTTCTACGTAAATGAAGTAAATTTAAGTGTAAATAATTTGTATGTATATGTGTGTTTGTGTTTGTGTGCATAGCCAAGCGTAAATATGTCTCTCTGATTACGTTGCCTCATCACAGCGGCATAGATCAAGGTAAATAGCTTAACTATCTACAACCACGCTCATTCCGGTGCACGTTTTCATTGCCACACGATAACGGCCGATAAAAATATTTTTATTTGAGTTCGTTGCACTCAATAGTACGAATGTCGCGTTTTTTTAGATAGCTAGAAATATTATGCTTTAAAAAATTGAATTTGAATTTGATTTCAATCTTGCGATTCTATTAATTTTTGGTACCGCTGCGCTCTCATTCTGAACACCTATTGTCTTACTAATTTTAGTTTAGTAGCATACTCCACAGACCATAAATGTAAAACCACCACCGTCTTCATGCATTATTTAATTTATCGTGACGTGCAACGCAATGGAAACGTAGACATTGCTGACACGTGTATTTTAATAGCTAACTTACTAGGTGTATATAGCTGACTATAATATTATAATTGTATTGCTTGGAAACTACGTCTAATGTACAATGCAATGGATTCTCAGTATCATCACTCAATGCATTTTGAGGGCATTGTTAGTAGTTTTAAAGTGCATGTTGAAATGACGGGTATTAGTAAAATGTTTAATGAAACTGGAAAAGTTGGTTAATTAGCATTATCAACGTAGAAGAGGTAGGTCTAAAAATAGGATGGTGCGACGATCCAGATAACCTTTAATATAGAATGGTAGGAACTTGGCAGGAAGTAGCATAGACCAACAACAGTGGAGGGAGAAAGGCCTTTGCCCACCAATGGGACTGTTAAAAGTAGTAAAAAAAATTAGTAAGATAGTGTTAGTATTTAAAATGAAGCAAGATAGTCGATTGAAGTAAAGCGTAGAACATAACGTTTTTGAAAGCAAATTACCAATCTATCAAATCAACTAAGAGTCTTTGTACATTTTAACCGCGAGATATTTATCAGTTCTTGCAAGTAATGTCAGTTAGAGACTAGTTCGGCTTGGCAATGTGAAACAAAGGTGAACGCAAGTAGGTCACAGAGCGGCCTTGTGTGCCTAGCCCGCCATCCGCACAGTCGGCTACCAAGCGATCACGGGAAACAATACTAATAGCTCACAATTAGATCTATTCTACCTGATAGAAATACCCAAATAACACTAATCAGTCATTCCAAGAAAAGCGTTATTATTGTTCTTTTATAGCTTAGTTTTAGAACCTTAGTTTTTAATCATACTAATGTTAACTGAAAATGGATGCTTGTTGTTTATTTGGAATATTTATTCTGTTTTTAAGCTTAATCGCCTGAATGGATTTGGATTAAATTCGGTAGATTGTTTTTTATTTCAAGAAGTGAAAAGACGAAGAACTAGTAAAGTGTCATTTTCAAATAAACCGCACTTGCTAATTATTTAAGCTCAACGACGACCACGCGGTTAATTATTTATTGCTGCCATAAAAGATTTATTTACAGTAAAGTACATAATTTGTTCGACGCATAAACAAAGGTAATAAATAAATTATGTAAGAATGGTAATACTTTGCATGCATAGCATTATTGAGCTTATGTCAAGGTTGGATTCCCTATGGATGGTAGGCTATCGTCAGGTACCTAATAAGAATGCGACTGAGCTAACATAGTTATATGTTATATAACGTTTATTATATAGATGACAGATATTAGTTTATGTATTGAGTGAATGTATATTGGTTTCTGGTCAGTGATATGAGGAAAGTTTTAGGTTCTGCTTTTTTAACATAAAAAAAAACAAGTTTTATATAATCATAACTAGTTAAAAATTTACTAGGGATAATTTACTTTTAGTCAGCAGCTTTTTGAACTTAGAGAGAGTCAAAGTAAAGTTTTAACAATTATAGTTTTTTCTATTAGACTTAGGTATTCATATTTTTTTCCCGTCGTACTTTAAGTAATTTTTATCCTTATGACACGTTAGCTATCCAAATGTCTGGGCCGCTACAACTATTTTTTATAGTTCGAAAACGATATTAATTTTGAAGCTATTTTGAACTTTTGACACTTAATACTCTATTTTACTGCAGTCATATCGCAAAAGGGCGTATCTGATTTTTCTCACAGATAGTTTAAAATACTATTTTACTCAATTTTTTTCAATTTAACGGGGATTTTACCTTAATTTGTCAGATGGACCTTTTTTTATGACGGTAAAATAATATAATACCGGTCTGTGAAGTGAGGAAAACCTTAAGATAATAATGCAAGTGATGTAATACTGATGATGCATAATGAAATAATAGCGATCAGGTGCTGCAATGGACGAATGCAGCCATGACGCTCGACTGTATGCGTGGGAGACGGCTATTATATATATTTTATTTGTCAAAGACATACAGGCAAGGAACAGGCAAAAGCATAAAGCCGTGCAGCCGTCGTCGTCTTTAGTATTTTCTTACATATCCAAGACAAGCAGAGGTATAATTATTAACGGCAAACAACTTGAGCAGGATTTTAGGATGTTACGCGGTTTTAACTGCGCGCGCACGAAAAATTCATAGCAAAATGTATTATTTTCCCTCTGTGCACATTCCCCACCCGCGCTCGTTTGCTTAAGTTGTTTGCCGATATATAGAACTACATAATACAATAAAATATTTGAACAAAATATAATGAAATAAATATGAATTTATTAAGTTAGCAACAGCAGAGGTAATAATCCCAAGAAGGTTAAGAAATATATTTTATTTACAAATGTTTTTTTTTTTAATTTTGTGTTTAGAAGCAGTGAAATAATTTACTCAAATGAAATAAATAGTTTCCAACATGTGATTCCTTTACCTATAATGTTATCAACTCATGCATGTCCATATCATTCCTATTTCCCTTATGGGATATAATTTGGATTATACATTATACTTTACTATAATTTAAATATGTTACAACGTAACGTAGTAGGTAACGTCTCTCTAGTCAAAGATGAATGGAACAAATTTAATACTGCCATACCAAATTAATTACCAAAGAGGTTAGGTAGTGTTGCTCTTTTGTTAGGTAGGTATGTGTTTTTTTGTGTTAATAGAAGACAGGTACAAATAATAATTAAGTATTATTACGGTAATATGGAAATACTCACGAATTGAAGTAAGCAATGCGGTTGTACGCATGTACATAATATGTACTTAAATTCGTGAGTAATATATGTTTGACAACTTAGTTTATCGAAATATGTATGTTCAAACATTAACTTTAAATAAAAGTGTTACATAAAGAAAATTAAATATATCAATTTAATCTTTCGCAGTGGTCTATTCTACCGGTTTAGTTTTAAAGAAGCTACATTTAAACACAATTTTAGTTTTACTATTAATATGTAATTAAAGTTAACTGTTGTTTAATTCTCTGAGTATAATTTAACGATGTAAATTTAAACTTCCGTTTAGAAGAGCAAAGCAGTTTTAATTTTATTAAATAGTAAATTATATCGTTTTACTAAAGTTTTCTATTCATAAAAATAACCGAGTTATTTATAAATAATACAAGAAACTGGATGGATAATTACTTATCTAGAAGAGAGATGTACATAGAAGTACGATTAAAAAAAACTTCGACATAAACTTTAACACATTAGTCGGGCACTGTGTATATGTTGAAAAAGTTAATATATGGTTGGTTGGGCATTCTCTATTGCAGCAAGTTTGAACGTGATGTGAATGGGACGTTTAGAGCTATGAGATGACGATAAGTCACGAGATGAATGTCGAGGTCTCCTTTGAAAGTGTAGCCCTAGTCTTATTCTATTGACATAATCTTATGAAACTTATGCAATAATTATGAATATTTTTACGATATTTTATTTTGAATCGTATGTTTTATTTTTTACTTTCGAAATAACACTCTCGGCTTATTTACATTTTCTGAACCCTATTAAAGTATTGGCTTATTTACTTTATTCTTTTTTCATATTATCTCGCTCATTTGATATTAGGAAGTCACTCAACTGGGTCCTTAATGCTACGGTCCACAGTCCCGGTACAGTCGCTTGAGAAAGTGGGACAATACTGGTTAACTCTCATGCGCTAGATAAGCTGCATTGTGCAATTGTTAACATGGGACCAGCATGATAAATGTGTCCGCTTGATTGTCATACTATTAATACGTCCTTGGTTGCATGGGCGATGTATGTGAGTGAGCGTGCTGTTTAATTCAACGCGGCTAGGCGCGAGCGTGACGTGAGGTTTAACGCACAGTAATGCAACGAGGTACTTAAGATTATATGTAAGCAGTTTGAATCGCAATGAGGTGCGTACGCGCAGGCACGCCCAATGCTTGTTACTTTTACTGATGCCGTTGCCAGTAAGGAAGCCACGCACCACCGAATACTTTCCCTCTCAATCAACACATCCGACAAATTAATACGAATTATAATTACAAAACACGTAATTGCAATCGGCGTGCTTTCGCCATCCGGCTCGCGGCGTGATCGGTCCGGGTTTCGCTTTTGAAATGAAACCACCTGTCGAGGCGACGACGGCGGGAGGAAAAATATTCTACGTTTTAACGGGAGCTGTCAGGCGCCGCGGTTAGTTTAGGTTTCCAATCTATTTTCATGCCAATCCCATGGTGACAGACGGCACGGTTCACTCCTCCACCGTGAAGGTCGCCGTGGACCCGAGAACCCAGCTTCTTTCACATGCAAATGAAGGTACATTGATTCGTGCGATTAATAAGCAGCAAGCGTTGTTAAGAGCACACAAATGATTACAATCTAAATTTTAAGTAACGTACAGAGTGGAAATGCATGCAGTTCAGAGGGTAGCGGTAATGGAAGGGTATACGCATCGCAAGTTGCAGCACGTGACGTAAAGACACGTGCCTCTATGTACAGAGCACAGGGGTTGGGCCAGGCCGAGGCCGGGCTAACGGACTAGTTTAAAATAATCCCGCAGTAGGCGTAGGGCTTGCGCAACACACAATTTTAACGTTCTAGAAGCGACACTGCACGACACTGGCACTTCACTGGCGCGGGCGTGCAGCGGCGGCGCGCGCGGCCGCGCCACTGCGCCGCGTTCCACTTTTCCTTCCGGCGGCGCGCGAGCGGCCGCGAGTTGGCAGCGGCACGCCTTGCATAACCGCCGGTTTCGCAAAGCGGCCGGTGCAGCGCGCGGCTTGAAATACGCGCCCGCTCTGCCAACGGGGCCGCAGCGCGCAGTTGACGCAACCCGCAGCGGGCCCGATGCGCCGACGCCGCGCCATCGCCACCGTCTCTCCACCCCTCCACATTTCTCCAACTGATTTCACGCAATATTCACTTTCGCCTGCGTGTGAGCTCGCTCTCATCCTCGCCGCGTCCACGCTCCACTTTGTCTCATTGTTGCGTGATTTTCCCAAGAGTATTCGCATAGCGCGCGCTTTCAGCAGATGGGATGGTTTCAAAGTGAGTTTCGCGCAGCACGCGAGCAGTAGAGATAAGAGTCGTCGGCGCAAAACCAGATGCACCGATAACTAGGCCACCACGCACTCTGCCGTTGTTTGCATGTGTTGATCCGATTCTATACGCGATACGGTTATTGAGATTGGAAATGCAAGTAAAATGAAAGGTAACAGAGATGATCGTAAGCATCGGTAAGGTTCGTATGTCGGTATAATATTGTCACCAGCGGGCCTCGGCTCCGCAAATAGACGCTCCATTTCGACAGTCAACTCTCGCACGAACGACACGCGAAAACATTGCAAAACTTATGTATCTTTTATTACCCAGGGTTCAACGACAACGGCGTCATTATTTTTAATGTCAATTTGATTGCTGGAAGAACTATTACGAGACTGCAATGAGGCTTGTATTGTATCAAAAGTCGCATCAGTGTGAGAGAACACAGAGCCTTCCTAGCATAAGATTAGTTTCAATGCTAAGTCAAAACTAACCGCAATCCATCAACGATAGTAGCTGTAATGGGTTTCATCAACGCGACCTCAGTTCTGTCATTCTGTGTTGAACTAATAAATAATATTAGAGCGTAGAGTTAGTTTACGCGTGTGGTAGAGAGCTCAAGGCCGGGTGACTCACGCCGCAGAGCTACGAAACTGAATTACCAATATACACGATGACACGTGCTCACATCCATGACAGTTTATTGCTTCAAGACAGGACAAGACACTATGTTCTGATGGAATTGCACGTTAAAGAAGATTTAATGGCTGTGACTGCCGGGAAATGTCTACTTCAGAATTTTGCGGATGCATCCATTAGATAGGATAGGGTACTCGTACTAACGATCAGACTACTCGTATAGGTATGTTCTATGACGTGTTATTATGACGCAAAATTGCACTTTATTTTTATTTGTGTCAAATACTATAAGAACTAATACAAATACTTCTAATGCTTTCTATTTACCAAGCTGAAAAAGTTTTGGCGAGATTTTAATAAACCTGGTAGAATAGAGTAGATTTTAGGATGCCGCATCCAAATTTCCTAGCTCATAGTTCGGAGCCACACTCTCTGTTATCCGCTATTAATAACAGTGGAATATTTTTGTTGAAGCCACAATTTGGCGTATTTTATCACGATATGACAACACTATCAAAGTGATTGTTTTAGCTGAATCACTGAATTGATAAACCTACTTCAGGTTCAAAAGCTAGCAAGCTTTGTAATTTTTTACTCGTCTTTACGCAAAATAATATATTTTACCCCATTGAGACTATAGGCAAGAAAGGTCTACAAAGAACTTCGCCCACTGCATTCAAAAACTGGGCAATATGGAATTAAGGATGCTGACTTGTTAGTAAAATAAGCTTGAATTTTATCTTTTTGATCAAAATAGTCCCAGAGAGTATATTTTTGACGGTTTAATCCTGCTTAGTCTAAAATAATGTTGAATACAGTTAACGTCCAAATAAATAAAGCATTGCGTACGCTCAGTGGGCGTCTATCGGCTGTACTGGTCATGATGACGCGTTTCGTTTCCAGATGCACCGTGCACCTCGAAATACTGCTATCAATTATCTGGGTTCAGCCTACAAACCTTAGAGTAGTAATTCGGGAGCTGGCGCGGTATTTTCGTCGCGTGCGCCAGTCGGCTCACTGTCGTGTGTCATTTAGTCACGACGACAGGTAAGATGCTGTTATTTTAGTTGTGAAGGTACTTATTGGTCTGCTGCAAACGTATTTTCGAAGACCTTTCAGGAATCAGGTCAGTTAGGCCGGGACTCCACCAAAGCGGAGCGGAGCGGAGATGTCTCATTTTTGTATAGAATCTTGAGCCGCGCTGTGCCGCTAAGCTCGCGCGCGTCACAAAATTCTATAGAAAAATGAGACATCTCCTCTCCTCTCCGCTTTGGTGGAGTTTAGAAGCGATTAGTTAAAACAGCTGAGGTATTGATGAATGACATTCTGATTTAATATAAGCCTTTTAAAAGAAAGCTTTCTATAAGATTTTTGAAAGATTTACGTTTCGATTCGCACTTTGATGTAGATAATTTAGATAGAATAATAAATGTAAAAATAAAATATTTCAATTGTTGACTAAGCCGTATGACTAAGTAAAATTTCTTTTCAATTTGTTTTGTTACACAATTATTCACGACCGTTATTAAAATAACAAGCTAGATCATTTTAAAAATGGCACCAAACAAATCAGCTACTGCAATAAACAGTTTTATACTGCGCTGCACCTCTTAACCTATGCGTTTCTAATACCGGAATGTAGAAGTAAGAGGCCACGTTGGCAATAGAGTTGCATTATTGACCGGCTATTGGCAATATCGGGCGCTTCCTGCTCGCAATGCGTCCCCGCGGGGGGAGGGGCGCTGGCATTGTGCCCAAGGACGGACCTAGGTTACCTAGGCGAGCCGGTCAAGGTTAGGTCAGGTTTAAACCCAAAAATCCACCAAAAACGCCAATAACGTGAATAATTACTTTTCTTTGTAAAACAAAAAGCTTCCGCGCTCGACTTAAAATTGTTTAGGAAAACAATGAAAATTTTTTTCACGCTACGTCCTTGCGTTTGCACAAGTTATTGGCACACCGCCCGGCCGCTGTAGTTGCCGCATGAAAACTTTGCCGAACCAAGGACGAGAGTTTCCCGACGCGTCGCCACTTACGCACGAATACACAGCTCGCAATTATCGCCATAATAATACAATTTACGACCGAAGAAGTCTGCATTATTTGAAATACCGTTCGTGGACTTTCTACGGATTTACGAATTGCAAAAAATTAATGACGTTGCGTGTTTGCGGCGCGTATCGTGAATTACAATGGACGGCGATCGGCGGTTACGTGGTTACGACACGGTTTAGAAAGTGGAGCCACGGTCATCGTTCCCGGCGAAAGTTCGGCGCACACGCGTGTTTCGCAATCTGCGCGTGAGCATGTGCGACACACCGTCAGATGAAAGTGATAGTGTTTACCTGGCGGGCCTCTTTGGACGATTTCTTGTTTTTCTTGACTCTTACGTTGCTTTGAAACGAAATTATCTGCGTGTTCGTTCACATAGGTAGATGAAGTGTTGCTTACAGCATTAAATAAGTACGATTAAAATATAAGTAGGCACATGTAAGGTAAGACAGAATAGGTAAAACCACTCAATCTACTAAATACATTAAGAAGTTTAATTAATAAATAAAAAAACTAAAAAATAAAAAACATCAACATGGCAGACCACATCAATTGACATCAAACTTACTTAATTCTGCAATATCAAGTGGTCGCATTGATATACGATTTTATCAGCTACCGTGTATCTGTTATCAAACCGTCTGAAGTACGACTTTTCAAGCTAATCTTTACAACTTCAAAAGGGAATGCTTCGCAAGCAAATAGCGCTAAACTCCGCGAGTATGAACACGCAAACACTTTCTCTTTTATTTGAATTCTACTGACTGGTGTTGCTTAAGTTTTTGTTAGTATGTAAAGTCCTGAAAAAGCGTTGCGGTTGGTCCGAGGTCGTGGCGAAATTGGCGGGACCTAGGTCCGGGGTAATTGATAGGAGGCTGAATCCGGGATGCACCTGCGCGGTACACTCTTGAATAATTGCGTTTCCCTCAACCCGCTCACCCTCCCTCAGCCCGCTGACCTTCCGCGCTGCATCCCTGGCCCAACGCCAGATACTTCTGCATACTTCACTGACTTCTCACCTCTTAGATAATATTTTAAAAGGTGCTCGCTAGTTGGAATTCGAATAAAATCTCTTCACTCATAAAACTCGTGGCAACTCAAATTTAAATTTAATTAGATACAAAAATACTTTAAAGATTTCTATAGTAGTTAAGCATTACTATTAGTAATGTATGATATTATTAATGTTCAAGAACTAGTCGACAAATATCACAATCAAGTTATCTATTTACCAACAGGCTAGGCTTGTTGTAAGGTTTCGCGTGGGTAGAGGGGTGGGCGAAACTAGGTTACCTAGGTCCCAGCCCGGGCTCGCGTTGCCATGGCCATTTTGAGCCCTCCATACTTCCAGTGCGCATCTACGGAGGCTGATCGATCAATAACAACCTATATTACATTTGACACATGTACCTACACAAGGTACTTATTAACTAGTACTTAACGGAGCAGTTACATTTATATCAATTCCTACTTTTACTATGGTAGTAAGCACATTTGACTAATAGCTTGTAACACGTAACAAACATTAAAATATAATATCGCCAAGACAGGTTTTGTGCAATCGCGCCTTAGGCTGTTGCCGCGGAATGTGAACGGTGAAAGTAGACGCGTCCGCTACCGAGAAAAACAGTTTTCCACGCGGTTTCACCACGCGAGAGCGCAACAGGTCTCTGGCACTCAAGAAAAAAAAAGATAGTTTTTAGAATAGAGCGTTCGATTTTTGAAAAGCAGAGTGCGTTGGGGCGTAGGTCTGACGACAGGGCGCGCGCGCGCTCGCGAAGGCGCGGTGTGCGACTGCGACGGATCAGCTGCACCGAAATAACTGCTGGCTGCAGCCGGGCAGCGAGCGAGGCCGCGCGATGCAGGAACCCCGCCCCGCCACCCCCGCGACCCCTCGCCGCTGCAGCGCGCGTCCATCGATCCAGCTGTTGCTTCCAGCTGGCCCTGAACTTGGGGAGCCGAGCTGAGGAGCTGAGATCCGGGAGAATTTTCCAACGATCCTACAGCCTTGTTTTAATGAAAACGATTTCCTTCTTCAGAACTTTCTCTTTCTTGTGTTTCGCCTAGTACATTCCATCTTCGATTCCTAACGAAATAAACTGATATGTCAATGAGGTGGGAGTTGTATATAATCAAAGGAGCTGGAGTGGACCTTGCTATGAATTTGTACATACAGATCTGTTGATGTTTTCCAGAGCGAACAATCGTACCAGTAGCAGTAGTGAGGAATTTAACCAAATAGATTACTACGAGTACAATGAAATTGCTATATAATACATAATACGAATAGATAACTAATGATAAGATTGTAAGCAGTCTATTCGCTTCATATCAAAAAGAACAGCTCACTCCAATGCAACTAGCACAAGGATATGCAGAGAGTTCACGGTTGTGAAGACGCATGTTCAGTTCAAACAAGTACCTATGTTGGACAGATTAGATCATCGTCCTAACTACATAATATTATACCAAGAAATGTGGACTTTGATGCAATGCAATACATGTATAGTATTAATTATAAGGAAAACCTGATAAACTTAGAGCAACATAGAGCACACCGGCGTCTTTCGAGCGTCATTATAGCGTCATCGAAGCGACACCAGCGCTGCATTTTTTGGAACACAACATTCTTTTGCGAAATCAACTTTCTTTTGTTTCACTCGCTTTCCTGCCTATGGTTGTATGTGCGACGGCCAGCGCTGGCGTCGCGTCGACGACGACGCTGGAAAGATGCTCAAAAGACGCCAGTGCGGGGGTCTGTTAACATATTTCGTATCATTAACCAATCATTATCAATTATTCTGTTATAATTTTAAAACACATGAAATCCTATATCCACTTCTTTTGAATAAAAAATAGAGCAAGCTTCAATCAAATATTTTTTTAAATGTATAAACCCTTAATACGAGTATCGACATACTTTTTGTATATATGCATTATAATCATGTTAATTTTACAATATTATTAATACTACTTGGTTAACAAAAATAGCGAGTGTCTTTAAAAAGCTATTTATTTTTTAAGAAGCAGTAAGAAATGTACAAAATAAAGTACACATCAAAATATATTTGTATGCATACTATAAATTGTGGTATAAATTAACAAACCCTTCCGTTGAAATCAGGAATTTCGTAGCCGTAGCCACCCGTAGCGTAGGTAAAGTCTACGCCACTGCTACGCCGTAGCCATCGTCCTTAATCGGGAATTAGCACGTTACGTTGTGTAATTGTGTTGTTTGATTCTTAAAACGTTAAAGTTTTAAGCTTGTTGTTACTATTATTTGAGTAAATAAAGTAAAGAGTAAATAAAAAAGATTTGATTGTTTGTTTGTTCGATTGTAGCATTGAATAGGCTCCGATACTACTGAACCGATATTAATGGAACTTGATATAAATATAAAATATGAAAAAGTAGGCCTTGGAGAGTAACCCGAGGTCTATTTCTCGCCGTAAAAGGTAGCCTGTGTTACTTACAAATATAAACTAAAATTCATTATTCCCGCGGGAAAACCCTTAAAGGCGTGCCGATCCGCAAGGCGGAAAGCTAGTAAGATTCTATAAGTAATAAAATACAGAACCCTGTATCGCTTAAGGCTTAAATTAGGCTGGTTAATATACTTTATAACATGACGGAAAAAAAGCTTTACGCACCGTAATTTTTTTTCTTCATGCTTTATACCATAAGATATTTTAATATATCAATGCTGCAGGAAAGGGCGGATTACCAAGGATCTACCTACTACGAGCCCTTGCAGGTTACAAAATCCCAACATCCTTTTTTTAGAATTTAACAGATCGACACAACCTGCTAGTATAAGAAATTGATTAATAAATATGTATGATAGTCTGTAAGGTATTTATGATATGGGCCTCTGTTTACATACCTATTTAACATCTATATGTAAATATTGCCTGAAATAAATGGATTTATTACTATTATAAATAAACCTTAGACTTTTTTCTTATTGTGAATTACAACCACGATTACAAGTTATGAAATCTATGATGCAGTCACATTTATAAATCTCTTCTGTCTCTTTCGCAGCCTATATCAGTCCACTGCTGGCCTCTCTGTTGCGCCACTCATCACCGTCCCGTGCCATCGGCATTCAGGATTCATAGTTGTCAAAGGGGAATTGATAGTCCGGTCATCAGACCTCCCAGACCGTGATTGTGACATCATACAAATCCCCAGACAATAATTGTGTTGGCAAATGCAATACTCGTTCGACACGCGCCCTTGCACGATGTTCATATTCATAACTAACTATGATTTGTTTGTGTTTAAACTATAAAAAGATGTTGTCGAAATCACATTTAAAATGTACGAGTATTAATGTCAATTAAAACGAAATTTAATAATTTGGTTTACGGTGGTTTGTAAAAGCATTTAATTTCTTGTAAGCTAGAATCTGTGCAAACGATACTGTTCTGTTTAATTTCCTGTTGTCATGTAATTGTCGTTTTATCTATTTATCTATCAAATTGAATTTTTATGACAATAAAAAATCTTTAAACTGAAACCTACCGATATTCTTCCTTTTTTTCATCTTATTTATTTTATTACTGTTTTCTAAAATGTAAAAGTAAGTTATTGAATGAGAGCCTAATTCGGATTAATTACACCTTCAAGTTACCTCAAAGATTTTATTAAAGATGATCGATTACACGTATAACTATTATTTACTGCTACTATCTATCTTATGAAATATGTATTAAAACAATTATATTACTTAGAATATATTTTAAGAACCTCAGATAAATCTTTTTAATTTATCTACCAGCGCTGTACTTACTATGCAGTTATTATCCACTAGTTAATTGAATCTTCGCAATACTACATCAATCATTATTCACACTACTTTATTTATTTATATTTATCAATCTATCGTGTGGCTGTGAAGTTACCGACCGATAAAACAAACTCAAGTTATTTAACCGCTTCATGAAAACTTTGAAATTGCTCAAGTAATACTCATTTCTCTTCATGATGAAGAAATGAATATTTGAAAAATATATACTATAAGTGGGAATAGTTCACGTGTTTCTGAATGACTAGGCAAAATACTGATATGCATAATATACAGATTCTATAAAAAACAATATCTCGACACTAGGTAAACAAAAGTCCTCGTGGTCTGTTCGTCCTGGACAGAATCCAAACCCATCACCGCAGCGCTACTTAAAGTTGGCATACTAAGCCAGCGAAGTCACCAAATATATCTGCAATGAAATATTTTAACACTTCTAATTAAAATCTAAACCGTCTTGCTATTAAAATACGAGTCAAGGTCACAATGCACATGCCATATGTTATCCCTTGTGTATTTCAGCTATAGTCTATGCAAGCAGGGTGCCAGGCCAGTTGGCATGTTAGTTGGCTGGGCGACGCAGGAGTTGGGCCAAAGATATTTAGACGAGAAGGCGCCAAGAAGTCTTCAGATATAATTATAGGGCTCCATTGTAGCCCACTTGATTGATAAGGTTAAGGAGATAAGAATAAAGTTGTGAAGGCAAAACGTTGAAGAAGTAAGATAATGTCATTTAAAGTGTATGTTTTTACTATGATTGTTAAAATGATTCAGTTTGTTATCTGATTTAAGAATGTATAAATAGGTATTTTTGTTTATAAATACATATAATATACGTATATTGATTAAATAAAAAAAACAATATGGCATTTTGTAGCTGAGACAACTTTAAGATATTATAAGTTTTTTTTACAATGAAAATAACACAGTGGGTGACTCGATCACTTGTTAATCATAATCCAATTTAATCCAAACAATATTCGTATGTAATAGTACGTCTGTTAAAGTTTTAAATTCAATCACCAAAAATACAAACGATTTTATTTAAAAGACTTTGCTTAGAAACTACACATGGACACCTATTTTAATTAAGGCAATAAATATTCTTTAACATTTTCAGCTTTATAGCTCGGCGGTTATGTAACTTTACCTACGTAGTATTTTTCCCGAGAATCTCGTATCCATCACTGGGGTCTATATTGCCCATTTTGCGCGAAATTTTCCAATATCAACCAATTTTCCTCAAAATAGCGAATTTACCGTGAATCAATTTCCGCCACCATCACGAATTTTGTATCAAAGTAGCGGAAACAGGGAATGGAAATGGAAAGGTACATGTAAGGGATGCTTAAAGGAATATTAATAAGACAAAATGCTTCGTTGTTAGGTCTTCGATATACATTATGGTATTTTGCGTTTTTGACTTTAGCGTCGAAATGCATTAACTCTCTTTTCAGTTTTCTAGTGATAAAAAAGTATTTTATTAACAATGTTCGTTCGTACATAAAAAAGAGTCTTATTTTTGTAGTAATATAATAATAGTGTGCTTTTATTGTTTGTTTGACTATATTCATCATCGCTAAGAATCATCATCATCATCTTCTCAGCCTGGACCGATCATTGTGAAGATCTTTGGGGGAGACCTTTGTCCTGGACGTCTTTCAGCTCAGATGATGATCGCTAAGAATAAACTATTTAAATTAGATAAATATCTTATGCAAAGAGGTTGGTTAGTTAGTAGGTTCCAATAAACGTAGCGGTAATTGGTAAGAAAAAAGTTTACCAAAGTATGTTTTTTCAAAAAAAATGCATCTCTGTCATCGATACTAATAAAATATGATACATCTAAATAAAGATACACATTTTTACCTAAACGAAGAGCAGAGTTTAAATATGCTCAGCACAAAATAATTCATCTTTATTTTTACTATTAAATGTTTGAATAATAAAGTATTTTAAACGAAGCGTGGTTTTCTTAACTCTCTAATTTGACGAAAACTAAATATTAAATGCCGAAGTGTAGTGAGATCCAATAACCCGGTGTCAGGGACTGCCGCGCTACATGAACTGAAACAAGCTGAAATAGGTCACTAGTGCAACCGGGATCGACACCTAGTATTTTAGACGGCCTAGATGTAAAACTAGGACCTATTCATATTACTTAGTCGACTACATAGCCTAACTGATAAAGACTGTCTTCAGGTCATAGGTTCGGAGTCTCGAATAGGGCGAACGGCAAACAATTATTTTATTTATATTTTTGTGTAATTGTATCAGCCGTTTGCTTTACTTAAATTAATTGTCATATTACGGTTTTGAGCAACGTCAGCAGTGAAAATTTTCTTTGAAATGAAACAAATACAAATTCAACACTTCCATACAATAAATCGTATAAATCCGACAGATTTTTTTGACTCCGAGACAAGTTTCCTTGGAAAATTTGCTTAAAACTATTGATTGAGCATGTTTTTTTAACATGTTTTAAGCCGTTACTTACAACCTGGGTTGGGAAAAAAATAGCTTAAAAACCTGGGTGTGTCACTGACATCTGAGTAACAGGACTTCAAGCTAGAGTAGGTCAAAGCATCCACGCCCAGTTTCCCGGTGCAAAGCCTAGATGTGTACCAATAACTAGGTCAAGTAAATAGATAAGTAAACAAATACATCATCATTAACAGCTCATGTATGTATGAAATTAGGGTCGACTAAGGAGTCGACCACGTCAAATTAACACATAAATAAATATATTTTTCTAACCCAAACTTCAATCTCGTGCCGTCGTCGGTCGTATGTTTTTTTTGTAATTGACCTTATGCTTGTTTCGAAAAAGTACGACCAATCAAGCTTCACCGTACTTGTCGGTCGTATGTGTGTTATTTTTAATTACTTGACCATATAACAATTATTTTATTTTAATTGCTTACAACTATTTTACCATAATATTTACTGTGCTCTCAAAGGGCCTCATATTTGAAACTATTTTATAATTTAGCCCTTAAGATACCATACGATAGAAAAGAAATAAATTGAGAAAGTAAATGAGTTATCAGTGCTGGGAGTGGCGCTAGGTGGTTTCCGGGAAACCTGGCATGTCACGGCCACCCGGGATGCGCGGGGCGGGTCAGGGTGACTGTGACCGGGGCAGATGACAGCTGGCTGGAGATTTAAGCCTCGTCCTAGATGGATATTAGATTCTCACCGAACTGTAAATTGATTATTGGATTTAAATCTGGGTACAGATATAGGTAAATTTTATTTATTGTTTCACAATAGCTTCTTGGATGGTACAAAACTCTATACAATATGTTTTAGACTAATGTTTTACCTGAGTTCAACTTTTTTTTAATGATAGGTACCTAAGCTCGAAGATTAAAAATTTAGTTTAGGTTTAGTTTTAAAAACACTTTGCATCAATAAATAGTTGTACTTAGGCCATCATTCAAAATTAAATCTATAATAAAAAGTAATATAATCAGTTAGTACAGCAGCGTACTGAATTTTTAATAATTTGAACAGCTTTCAACAGTTTACCTTAAGACATAGGTACATTACACTTTACCGCAAAACCGGTATATAACATGAAGTAAAAAAGAAATTCATAGTAAGTCTCACACATATTTTACAATCGATACTAGATTATTGCTTTTATAATGCACCAGCTTCCCGCCTTGCATCTCTGCCCGCGTTTTTCCAGCGATAAAAAGGAATAGGCTCATATCAGTAGTTTCGGAGTCTATTCACTGAAACGTGCTGCAAACAATCAAATATTTCCTCTTTATAATATTGGTATAGATATTGTTTAAATCTACAGCTGTTAAGCTGACTTGAAACATTATTGGAGGTAAAATATCCGTTGACGGAGTTAATGTTGTGTGTCGTTTGTGTTTCCTCGGGCAAGTGAAAGTGGTCGGCACAGGCCGTTTCCTACAGTGCAAGTGGCCGTGTTGTTTTATCTTTTAAAACTAATAAAAACTACAGATGCAATTGTCTAAAACAATTATAAAGCAAAAAATTATTACGTTCCTTCTAGTCCACGTGCATAGCATTCTAATCCTGCGTAGCACTGCTACGCGCTACGCTACGCCGCCGTAGTACTCGTAGCAAGGAAGAGAGAGTGGATTTTCTTAATGACCTTCGCGGCAAATTTTATGGAATCTTTTCACAGTAGTAACATTAAAAAATGACACAAAATAACCAAATCAGAATTCTTACGTACAACAAACAACCGTGTAAGTTTAAAATAATAATAATAATAATAATCTTATTTTTAGAGACGTTTTCAAGTTATTTCAAAGAGTTTAAAAATATTATTATTGCTCTCTTTGAAAAATATTATTTCTAAAAGTAAACCTAAGCAGTTTCCCATATAAGAAAACGGGCAGAAACGCTTGTCATATCTTAATTTGTTTGTATCGTATCAGAAACACTGGTTATGTATGACTGCGGTGTGAGCAGAGCGTCTAGTGGTCAGCTTGTAGATGTTACGTAACGTTGCGGATTCTATTAGCTTAGTCTTGACTTTTTTTAGCATGAAAAGTAAAAGTAAAACAGTTGCGGCCATGTACTTGTAGTATTAATTTTAGTATAAATATTGAAATGAAAGTTAAGTAAATTTAATGATGTCTTTTTCTGTTTCTGTAACGAACAAGGTAATGAAATATAAATTGGACTGATCTATATGCAGGCTACAATATATAATGTTGAACTTAGGTATGTAAGGTAACTTAGGACAATAAAGTCGGTAAGCAGTTATTGCTCGACTTTCCCTCGCTAAAATAAAAGTCAACACGCAAGCTGCGCGTGCGATTGGCACGTGAAAGGCTTGGTACACATCCATCACTTACGGACTGAACAATATTCAAAATAGGAAGAAAATACTCTACTAAATATAAGCTGTAAGGGAATTTCGTCGTACAATGGCCAGCTTATGGAAGGGCATGCTCACAATGGATTTAATTAACGTTCTCAAAAAACCTATTGATGGAAAAAAAATACTTGATTATTTTGTACGGGAGTGTAAAATTATTTATTTCCTTACCGATAAATGTTTCTTTAGAAATTGCTGAAGCATGTCCTTTCAGTTTTAACACAAATACTAATATAATAATACAAGTCTTCACTGAGGATTTTTAGCCTATCATAAATTAATGAGTAGACATTTATAGGTTCCATGCAGAATGATAGACTTCACATAAAATTAAATTCCTCGATGGTTTTGTCTATCTATCTATCTATACTATAATAAAACTGAAGAATCGCCGTGTCTGTATATTGATATGTTTTTCAAAAATATGATTGTAGGTGATAAGGGGAGTGTGCCTGAACACAAAAAACAAGTTTTGAAAAAAATGACCGTCTGTCTGTCTGTTTGCACACGCTAATCTCTGGAACCGTTGCGATTTAAATGAAATTTTGCATGGTGGTACCTTATATCCCCGATCAACGTCTTAGATACTTTGTACAACGGGAAATAAAAAAAAAAACAACGCGGGCGTAGCCGTGGGCGGCCAGCATTTTTTTTAAACATGGCGTCTTTTCTGTAAATTTTTTTACCTCTACATGTGGTAGCTTTTTTTAGTAAGTTTCAAAACGTCGCCAGTGTGTTCTTCACTGAAGTCTTATAAAAACATGGAACAACGGCACGTCCCCGCATGTTCGTGAATGACATACTAAATTGCCTTACGCGTACATTGCGTGTTTACTATTCTACTCCAATTGATTGAATCAAATTAATGAGACTACATGCTGAAACTAGTTATTACGCTGTAATTTAAAAACCATATGGCCTTTTAAGAACGAAAAGAGAATGGTGATTGTCAACAAAAGAGACGTCAAACATCGATTTAACTTGTTGATCGCACAATAAGTAAGATGGTGCATGTAAAAACATCTAACTTAAATTAAGCGTAATTTGATAGCTGCGCTCTTATTTGAATTATCATTTATACAAAATTAGATTTATTCATCTCTCGTTCTTTTCAAATCCCATAATATGAATTTAAAAGGACGCGGACGCAAATCTAAGTTTATACTTGTAGTGTGACTAGTAGATATATTTAAGAATCTAGCTTTGCAAATTATAAATTAATGGCCACAAGTTTCTATTTGTCTTTTCTCTTTTATTGAAATAAAAATAAAAGGTGGAAATCATTCTGATCTTAATGCTGTCGGAAATTGTTAGTGTTTACAGTTTTCATTCTGCCCTTTTCGGTATATAGGTAAGCCATAAGCTACCATGTATCTATTGGATGCCAAAAATGACAGGCGCATTAACATTAGTGTCAGTAAGCGGTCAACCATCAAATAGCCTCATACATACCTACCAATATAACTACCCAATTAATGGGTCAAAGGTTCTTTTGGCTAAGCAACAAAATTACGTATCTACAAATTGTTGGTATACAAAGGATACAAGACAATAATAGAATGGCATGATGTTTAAATTTTCCGTGCTATCTTTGATATATATTTTTTGGGTGTCAAGTTTACTTTTTTATGAGGCACATGAAAATATTCCTAAGAGAGTAATCCTTGCCGTTGAAATGTATAAATAGATGAGAAAGAGTACGTGAATGTTTAAAATATTTCTACATTACATATAGGAAAGATGATTCAAAATTGTTGGCACTTTCTGAGGATGCATATCACATCACAACAGAAGAAGACACATCTTAAAATTAATCACAGTATAATCCTACGCTACATCGTATAAACTTAATATTATTATGCTTCATGACGAACAGGCGAAGCTTTCTTCCAAACATCTTCGATCTTCCTTCTTCAGTCTTCAAAAACTGGAGATTCTTTCGCAGCGCAGCTTTTCTTCTATATTCTTCTTTTTTCTTCTGCGTGGTGGAAAGTCGGAGAAAACTACAGAACAACTGAGATACCACCAGCTGTGTTCACTCGCCTCGAAACATGAGCGAGCACAGCGTGGCACCCGGTCGTTCGATAGTTTTTCTTCTGTCTTCTTTCTTCTGATGTATATCTAGTGAAGTTTGATCACAGACCTATTAAAGCGAAGCGCGACTTTCCCACCGTCGTCGTCGTGCGCTTGATACGAGAATATTTATTCTGGTGTCCGGCGAATAAGATATAAGTTGTAAGCTCTACTTACAATTCCTAACAATGCAGATGTTATTTATTAATGAACGATCTGGGGGTCTATTGTAGAGCTGTAATCGATCAGGATCGCCGTCAAGTAGCCCCCTAGAAGGCGTTGTTAGCCTTAATACATTTTAATTATATTTTATATTTTTAATTTCTTGATTTTGAGACAGGTTCAAATAAAAAAAATGTTTTTCATTCGGAATGTTTGATTGAGTTTTTCGAAATATTATGATTCTGGTGCTGATTGCTGCCACCTACTGGCGAATTTATGAACTTGCAGTATCAGGTAACGTTGCGGTTGTGGCATGACGTGACGTCGTCGTCGTCGTCACAGCAGACTGGCTCCTAAGCATTTGCCAAACAACTTTCGCCACAGATTTACAGATGGCACTGCTTGAGTTGAAAGCTTGGAAACCTAGGACCTAGAAGGCTGGATTTTTATGTAACTAAATTATGTGATTGATGTTGTAAGTAAGAGTAGTGTAGAATTTTTCTTATTTTAGACGAAATACTAAGGAAGTGCTCTCACTTAACTTACAAAAAAAAACTATTTTGACCAGCGTGTTATTCCAGCCATTGCAAAAAATCTTCTATAAATTTTGAGCGTTTCCATTAGGAAGTAGTATTCCCAGGAATAGTAGAGCGTTTGAGGAAAACTCTGTAAGCAATTTGAAGCCCATAATTCCCGGAGGGTCCCTTCCCGCCCGCACCCCGCGGCGGCTGGCGGACTGCGCCACGTGCCACCTTAACCTTGACCTTGAACGCGATGGTGTAAGGTGCAAGACGTTGACTGTACTATAGCTGGGGTTTTATGTAGGTTAAAACAAGATCGACCGGGTTTTATTAAATAAATCTTAAAGTAATTTGTCAAAGTGATATTTTGTAGGTAGGTAATAATACTGTAGGTAAAGGGAGAGCAAATATAATTAGATTGACAGAAAAATTGTTTGCCACGAAATAAAAGATAGTAACTTAAGTAAGTACCTAATTGAACTTTTTATCTTTGGTCTTTGATTTGAAACCAAACAAACCTTTTAAAATAAAATAAAATAAAGAGCGAACTTCGATAATTAAATTAGAACCTAGCTTGAAAACCCAATACAGTCCATTTTTGGCTGACCTTGGTATTACTTTCTTTCTTCTTCAAGTATTTTGTATTCCGGAGACTTCTCGTCCCCCGCACTTCATTCCCCCTGACCTTGAAATGCACACAGAGACGAACTGCATATTTGTTGGTGACGCCCGGCCCGCACCGGTGGTGACGCACAAAAAACGTACATATTATGTACTACATATAACCACATAATACAAGCGTACAAGCTTCGTACGAAGAAAGACACAGGCAAGCGTCATATTTATTATTCTTACTACATACCTACGCTGTTTGTGGACGCCACTATGTGACTCTTAAATACCATTAATAAAAATAAAATTGTTAATAAATAAGTGGAGAACCGTGAAGTTTCATAATGTTCGTAATATTTATTATTGGGTATGAATGAGATGTTGACGTAGAGTTTGTGCCTGTGGGCGTGGGTCTCTACACTACATGTATATGTATCACACACACACACCACACACATCACATGTACGTACTAAAAACATCATAATTATTATTTGTATTTTAAAGACGAATTTGCGGAACGTTCCAAAGAGAAATATTTTCATAAATCCAGATTGACTTACTGTATGTGATTGATAATTTTTTATTAGCGTAGGTACAGTAGGTATTTATGTTCAAATAGTTGTCTTATTTACTCTTCTGTCATCTTAGATTTTCACAAAAAAAAAATACAATCCATACATTTAAAACAAAGGTACCTACTTAATTAGGTAGGTATAATAAGTAATATAGGTATTGGTAGTTGGTTATTATAGGTCTAAAAACGGTGCTTCAGAGAAAAAACATCACAGATTTTTTCTCGACTATCGAGCACATTGGAAATGATCTGAAACGTTAAAATTTATTTCCGACTTTTTTCAAAAAGGTTAGGCTACGAGGCCAACCCATCTTTGTTTTTCGTAAAAGGGTTTCCTTTCTAAAAAAACTTACCAATAAGTATTATTTAGCTTTTTATATCTGAAACTGAAAAGCTCTCTTAGGGAAGTTAAAAAAAACATTAATATTTAAGAAGGATGTTCAATATATTTATTTACTTATAACTACAAATAGTATAAATTTTGAATACAAGTGTAAGTATTGTTGCTTGGGCGATATTGACGTAGAATTCGCACATGCGCGACGACGCATGCGTGTGGGCGTCAAGTTGTTAGAACAGTATAGTACAACATTAAACAGCATCCATACAGCGGAGAGAACTGCGGAGTTTCAATAATACTAACCAAATACTACGTACCTATAACATTTTTACAATTCTAAAATGGCTACAAAAACACTAAGTGCCGATTTCACTAACAAACATAACCATGACGTGGTGTTTAAACGGCCATTTGACATTTGATTTTCATACAAAATTAATGCCAAACGGCCGTTTAGACACTAACCAACCGTTAAGTTTGTTGGTGAAATCAGGGTTTAGTACAATTTTTTTTATAATAATTATAGGTATTTTCCATGGTCCAAGAAAACAAGGTCTAACCGTTAGACCACGTGACTGACACAAGCCTACGTCCTTCCGTCATATCCTTGTCTATTACACGCATTCGACAAGGATGAATAGGCAAAATGACGTAGAAATGACGTAGGCTTGTGTCAGTCACGTGGTCTAATGTTTAGATCTTGTTTACTTAGACCATGGTATTTCCGTATTTTCAAAATTCGAAAATTGTGACCACGACAGGGCAAACACTATTTTACCTGCAACGATTATCCCTAAATACATACTTATATACTTTAGTTCACAGTCACAGGTAATTTTAAGTGTGCAACTCGTTGGAGTGAATCATTGTGTAAGAATTTTCCGCAACGCAAGTTTGTATTTTATTTAGTGGCTTGAGGTTTTAGAACTAAATGAGTAATTTTAGATTAAATACTATAAACGACCCTGTTACGTGTTAAACGTTTAAGAAACTTTCTATTATTATAGTCTTTATCGATCTTAAGCAGAATCATTTTAAATCTTATGACTTTGTATTTTTTTTTAAGTACCTAACACACTGAAATACAAAGTAAATTTGAGGACATTTTCATATGAAATAATGAACGACGCTCAGCAAGAAATAAGTTTAAGAAAGTTGTATCAAAAATTTACACTTACCTATATTTTTAGTCCGACTGGTAATTAAAAGTAGTCTAATTCCAGAAACTGGTCCATTCCATGTCATTGATTAATCTGTAAAAAAGGAAAATAACGTTATTAACAAGATCAAAAGTTTTAAAAGTATGTACTTGCTACTTTCGGGCTTTCCCGTAGAATATACATTCAGGTATTTTATTTATTACGTTATTTTTGTTTTTTTTTTTATAAATAAGACCGTGGCAGCAGATGCTATGATAATATTAGCTGAAATAAAAAGCAGAATGTAATTTCGGCGTACCAACATCATAAAACCGAGCTTGAGATTAAATTTAAATATTTGTATTAAGCATTTGTATTGCTGCTCTTTTCGGCATACAACAGTCCACTGAAACATAACTCAATATTATTTTTATAGTACGAAATCAAAGTGAAAAGTTATATTTCTTTAATCATCATAGATTTTTAAACACTCAATGACGTCATATCATAATTTAATTAATTTACTAGAGACACGAATTAAATTTTGCAATAATATCAAATATATACTACCTACATCTACGTACATTATGCCATATGACATGACATTATATAACCTTGCGCGTACGGACAACAATAATATGGAAGTATTTTTGAATAATAGTCTCTGCTGTAGCTGATAACAAGGAGAGGAACGACCTTGGAGTGGTCTCGCAGCGGAAACAAGTCAATTCTAGACTCATCCAATACATAAAAACTGTATGAATATATGTTTAATTTATTTTTTTTATAAATAATAATAATCACTACATAGTATAAAACAAAGTCGCTTTCTCTGTCCCTATGTCCCTATGTATGCTTAAATCTTTAAAACTACACAACGGATTTTGATGCAATTTTTTTAAATAGATAGAGTGATTCAAGGGGAAGTTTATATGTATAATACATGCAATACTTAAGGATAACCCACAATAACCATTTTCCCGTGCGGAGCCGGGGCGGGTCGCCAGTTTCATTATAAACAAGCAATGAAAGAAGAAGCAATCAGGGGTAGAATGGTCTTTTATTTATAGAATTCTGCGATACAACATGTGACCCGTGAATTCAAATATCTCACCTTACGAATAAAAATAGGTTTTAATTTAAAGACTGAAGTAAAAGGCGTAAAAGGGTTCAAAGAGAGTCGATAGGCGTTTTTAAATTGTTCAGTGCTAAGGGTAAAAAAAAAAGAACAACATGAATAAGTTTGTTGGAGAGTGACGCATGCAAACCAAATCATAAGATAGGTAATAAAAACCTATTATGCACACATTTACCGCAGTGTAGTCATATTTATAGATAGCTAAAGTTTACTTCAAGATATCCAATGATCGCTGGTACTCGTAAAGGTGTAGTGTAGCTAAGCTAAAGAATGCCAGCATTCTAGGAGATGTATCTTAAGCAATCAGTGTATAAAATAAACTACATAATGTATGTAAACATTTAGATGAATCAGCCGCGGCTGAGTCACGCACGCACGTCCCGTGGTGTGACGTCACAATAACGCTCGCTATTTTTAGAGAAGATAAGTATAGGATATTTAGTTCGTACGTGTAAGAGGTCTAACAACACCTAAGTGCGGTATCTAATAGAATACAAAAAAAAAAGTTCGCAAAAACCAGATTTATAATTTTAAGGGCCCACAGCAATAATCATGAAAGTAAAAAAAAAAACTAATAAATAATGTCATTCGGTCAATTGACAATATACTCGTAGTTTTAAAATCTTGTTTACAAAACTTAACTTAAAAGTCAAAGGACATTAAGCATTATTGCACTGGATCCTTTACTAACGTATATATTTCGTAATCAACTTGTAGAATCCTGTGAAAACTTGGACTCTTCAAATACATACAAATAAAAAAAAGAAAACAATGGAGCTCAAGAAAACGTTAAAAGGAAAGATGTTGACTAAGAAAATTAATCCTTTCAGTCATAGTGTTATGTTGAATTTACTGTTGTGCCGATTGAACACCAGGTTTTAATAAAACACCCATCAATACTGTTATTGTAAGACAACAGAATAGATTTCAATAACTGTAGGAGAATACCCAATAGGCTGCAAAAGTAGAACGTGAAGAAGGCTAAGATAACTCCATATTGAGTGACGATGAGTATTTTTAAAGCACATCATTATAGCTTCTGAATGCTCTTTAGGTACATTATAGTTGTAATAATAATTATATAGTTACAAACATACGACTATTTATAAGTTCGCTAAAAAAGCGTCTAAATATACATAGATACTGCTATAATAACTTTCTAACTCGCATTATGATAAAGTTCTTAATTAAGTAACCGCCGCCGCCTCCGTAAGTCATAAACAAACAAAGAGTTGTTACATTATACAGTAAGGAAATACTATGTATCCTGATTCTATTTATAGCTCCAGATAGGAACCAGGTTGTGCGTCACGGGCTGGGGGCTGAAATGGGGGTAGAAGCTAAGGGGAGGGAGGAAAGCAGGCACGGCGCAAGCGCGGCCTTCCGCCTACGCGAATGTCAAAGGGCAATCCCGGGCAGGCCTGGATGCGAGCTGATAAATCTGGTGAATTGATTACCAAGAAACTGGATCTAGGTCATACGCGCTTCTACCTCATATTTCACCACTTAGCTGGGGTAATTTGAAATACATTTCCTGGTAAAGTGATTTTGTTTTATAAACATTTATGTATATAATTTCAGTTAAGATAATTCATTTGTAACATTAGTTTTATAACTCAATTTTGACTATAAATTAGTAGTTTCATGTTACTTTTATTAATAAAGTAAACTTTTTGCATTACCTTAATTAATGTAATAGTTATCATAAAAATATGTTTTAACGCTTTTTTGCAGTTTTTTCTTGTTTTCAGGAATGATATCAAATTATCTGATTTTCTATCGCCCTTTTCATTTTATTTATTGCCCTGTATATTTAAATAAATAAATAAAAAATATCAGGATTCGGTTTTTTTCTGCAGGGTTTTTTTTTGTTTTGTGTAAAATCTGCTCTTCATCAGGCCTCTCAATGATTTTGTTGGACCCAGCGATTTGCCTTTATATGTCTTTGAAGAACATAATTTTTATCTATTGATTAGCTATGTATAGAATAGAATAATAAACTTGACGCATGGATTGCATTATGAATACAATTTTTATTGGCTATTTGCTTACATTTTCCTTATCAATAAATTATAATCAATAATGTCTTCATTTTGCGTGCGCTGCGAAAACTAGTGGGTAAGCTGATTTAAATATTATTTCATTAGTAAAAAAGTCATTAAAAAGGATTAACATAGTTTAAAAAATAGCTCATTCTATATTACATAATATGTCTTTTAAATTATATTTCCGTGAAAAAAATAATATCCCAGGCCAATTCGCTTAGCGGAACGCTGCTATGCTAGTGCAGTATAACAAATTGTTGGCACTTGAATGATTAATACATAATATAGTAATCTAGTCACGAGTCGCGACCCTGTACAGACCCTGTAACCTGACACCCTAAGCTTCCAAAGGCTAAGCTTGTGGTTGAGGCCTGATAAGCTGGTGTTCATTTGTTGTGGATAACCTCTGCTATTATTGTAATACATAATATTATTCACTACTCGATGTAAACATGGCATTTCCGACCTTACCAGTAGTTACCAGTAAGGTTCAAATTTGACGATTTTTCGACAGAAGTACGCTTCAAGTATGTTTCATCTAAATACGGTGTTGAATAAATATTTTCGAAAGGGTGGAGCGTAAGTAGAATTACTTAAGCGCGCTATTTGTATATGCGTCAACCGCTGCGTTTAGCGCATACAATAGAATTTGTAGCGAGACTACCTGATAGTAGGTACCACAATATAATATGTTTTATTATTACCTATATCACAGAATACCAAATAGTAGCCTATATCGTAATGATTATTGTCGCATTACACCACTTGGAAGAGCGCTCATGAAGAATATGTAATGAAGTTTCCACTTGGACCGACCAAGTGGAAACTTTATTAGGCGAATCCCTGTATGAGTGTACGATGTCTACCAACCGAGGGAATGGCGAAAATTCATACGCCGGGTAATATATTATAGAAGTTGACCACGACCGCCCTGCAAAGAGAGTTACGTACGACGAAGAAGAATGTCGCTAAGTTGGCAATAACATTTCAAGTAACTTTGAGGGCAGTAGTTACTCAGATGTTTCATAAGAACTTAAAGTTACTAACATTCTTAGATTTTCGCGGTTGTTGACTGCACTAACAGTTAGTTAAAGTTACTAACTCAGTAGGTACGTTTATTTATCTGGTACATTAGTTCTCAGCACTAGAAGTGTAATAGGAGGAAAACGTAACCCTCTTAGTGTGTCCACATGAATTAAATATTCAATGAACAATCTCATTATTTACATTGCACGTGTCGCTTCAGTCGGTCGTTAATAATGCAATAATGATATAACCAACCATTGCAAACTCTGTCGCAGTATATAAGTACATATTATGAATGAACTCATAGATAAGTAAATAAAATAATATAATAACTTATTTATTTTACAAATGTTCCTTAAACTAACAAGTTGCTGGAGTCTCCTTTTAGGCAAAAAGAATTGCCTGTGCCAGGAGGTAGGTACTTATTACAGAAAGGAATATAGTAAAGTTTATTAGACATGGTTACTATTACAGGGCACAGGTATATATAATATAATAATCTATGGATTTTATTCGTATGCAAGTAGATTACACACGCCTTCGAAAAAGTTATATAATCTAGTCTTAGTGAGAAAGTCATGATGGCCCAATCTCTAGACTTCACAATTTATTAAGAGAAGAAAACAAAACACTAAACCGCTTTATGAGTCGCAAGAGTCGCAAAAGATAATGTCGCATAAACCTTATTACAGCCATGGCCTATCTGGAAATCCCTCAACAGACTCCGGACCCAGGTGGGTCGGACTAGGGATAACTTATACCGATGGGGTTTCATAGGGGACTCTATCTTGGAGTGTAGGTGTGGTATGGTTGCCCAGAAAATGGACCATATCATTAGCTGCCCATCTTGGTCACCTGCACGCGAGAGGACTTGATGAAGGCTACTGACGACGCTATTCGTGTGGCCGGGTTTTAGGGCCGAGACTGTCTGAGTTTGCTGTCGACTCGAAAAGAAGAAAAAGAAGAACCTTATTATATGTACATTTCAATAGAATACATGACACACATTCTTGTGCAAGTTTTCGTCACAAGATTCTATAAATAGCGTGGCATTTAAATATCCGTTGACTTAATATGGCTACAACTTAAGATAAGACGAAGTTTGAAAATGCAAAATGCACATGCAACTCATCAACCGTCGAATCTCACGTCATAAAGATAGACGAGCGTGATAAACAAATGTAATGTTTAAACTGTTGCGCACAGGGACGATCTGTTGCAAAGGTCACATTCTTGCCAAAACTGTTACATTTTATTATAAATGGCTTAACGTAGCTTAACCTTATAAAAGCAAACAAGTTTGTCCGATTAACCTAGTTAAAATTTCACATGTATCGTATACTCCATCCGTAATCGGATAGGAGAGAAGCAATCACAGAATAAACATTATTGCAGAAACTACTAATAAAATATATTATGTGATGCTGCGCTGTAACGGTTAGCTGAGTCTGTAATATGTTCTACTGCTACGCTACTACTATTTGACCAAGACTTCTTCAGAGAGATGTTATGTTGCTAAATCCCACGGTTGGCGAGTAGATTGAGAATGTATGTATTTTTGATAAAACAAAAAAGGTTGCTGTTTATCTCACTTTAAAATAGACTACCAACCAAACTTTCCAACTCTAAGCTTGAAGAAAACAAAAGTGGCAGGAAACCGGAAAATAAACATCAGTCAAAATAATGACGTAAGTTGAAACTTCTCACACACATTTTCGTGGCATAGGTATTCTGTTGAACACTTTGTTCCGAATCTGAAGCTAAAAGCAGGCGACGTGCAGACGAGGGAAACAGAAATAAATAAACGCTGGCTGTTCTTTGGCTGTTGCTATGCGCGCTCAAGGTCTGAGCGACCGTGGCCATCACCCCCCCTCACCCGCGCATGTGCAAGCTGCATTAGCCAGCGCAACACATACACTCCTCACCCACACGCCCGCAACACCACACACGTGTATGCCCTTAGGGTGGGGCTATGTGTGCGTGCGTCCACATGTACATTTACACATGGACGGTAAACGGTTGATTAATGATGGTGTGTGGTGTGTTACATATATACCTATAAGTGTGTGAATATAGAGCGGGCATATGGCGAAGCGAGGTAAATGTGGAATGGAAACTGGATGACGTGACATCCGCGAGTGATGCTATCGACTCGGACGTGGACTGAAATAGTAAAATGCTCAAGCCAAATTCGAAAGACACACCTAAAATTAAGGCGTAATTTGCAATACTTAGAGCATATTTCTCCAGTTTTTATTATACATAAAGTAAATATCGAATACATAAAATATAATATAAATGTACTTGACGGATACAGTGGATGGAATACCAGAGATTATAGAGTTCTGATTAAGTTTCCGTTAAGCGTATAGGAAATTTAGAATCACTTGATTGTGTGAAAATGGTCTAAAAAGTAAGATAATTCAGGGTTCGGATGGATATTTTCTACTGAATATTTGTATTTTTTCATGTCTTCATGTATTTCTTCATTAAGTCATGCACGTTAGAGGGTCTTTCACTATTATTTGGTTTATGAGGTCAGGCTTCGACCAGGTAACCATGATAGAACAAGAGTCTAGTAGAATGTCAACTGACTCTAACACCCTATGTGAAGGAACCGATCGTACCTATAAATCGGCAATTAATGTAATTTGGAAACGAAGCGTAAACATGATAGGTAAATTAGGATCATCTAATATTAAAGAATAAAAAGAGCCAAATTATGCGCACGGGTAAACAAGAATTGATCTTATTCAACGCACGTGTAGTGTAGTGTATGTACTTTATGTATGCATGTACGTACATACATAAAGTACATTGTACGTCAGTGAACGTGAACAACTCAGAGTGCCGAGTGCGAGTTTTGTAACCAAACGAAACGCGCTCGATATCGCACGCGTAAACAAACTCGATTTTGTACGCAATTAAAACTACGCCATCTATTGACTGAAGCAAAATTCTTCATACAAAATCACGTTTACGTTGTCGATATCAAGCGCGTTTAGAAAGCCAAAAAACTCGCACTCGGCACTCTGAAAATATCTTTTACATCTCGAAAATATGATTTTAAATAATAGAATAACATGCAGATTTTACAAAATTAATTACGTGTGTAATTACAAAATATACTAAATCACCCGCCGCTTTAGTTATTTTTTCAGGAGACCTGAAAAGGATTGCTGCCTAGCTAAGTTTATAGCAACAATATATTTTTTAGATTTAATATTATGTATTATTACACGTAGGTATACCATACAACTAAAGAGAGAGGTAACAGGGGATGAAAAAGATAATCTGCTGCAACTGCAACATTCATGAACGTCATTCATAGTATGAATTTTCAGTTTCAGTCAAAGTTCCTCATGAAATACCACAGAAATACAAATTGAAGTCTGAAAACAAACTTCAACCCCGTAAAAACTTGGATCATGTGACCAAACACTTTAGGAAAGATAATTTTCAAAATTATAAAATCACATTCTTCTATGTTCTTGGGATCAGTTATTTTGTTTTTTGTTTTCTGATTTATTTATCCCATCATTTCTATAGGAAACAAATAGGATATTTTTAACCCTAAATAGTAAGACACTTTCTACGTCTATCTTTACTAATGCGTCACATTGCGGTGTAATAAGATGTGACGTCACTCTTTGGCAACGACTCTACATCTTCCCCTCCATTTGCTCTTTCTATCCCTTTTCTATGAAACTTTTAGCCATTCCCGGGAAATATGTCAGAGAAAAGGGAAAGTGAGTCATCGAACAATGTCTTGTTTCCCGGAAATGGGAAATTGTGGCCCTTTTATGGAATCCATTCTTGTTCAATCTTACTATGGGTAGATTTATAACTTCTGATCTTGTACAATAAAATATTAAAATATTAATAATTATATATTATGGAAAAATCACTGGCCATAACCTAGAAACGTGCGCATTTTGCGAAGTGCGCATTCTGCGAAATGCACATTTTCCGAAGTGCTCATTTTGCGAAATGCATAATATTATGAGATGTCTCCTTGTGAGAAGTGCACCTACTGCGAAATGTATATTTTGCGTCAAGTGCTCATTTTCACATTATACTGCCATGAAGGAAAAAAAAATTCCGCGCGCGTAAAATTCATTCTTCCTTCATGCTAGGTGCACATAAAATAAAATAAAATAAATATTTTTTTCTCACATTACTGCTTAATATTTCTTGAACCTATATTTTTTTATGGAGTTGATATTCAATATGTCGTCATCGCTTCGTAGCTTCGTGTCATGTTGGTGGTATGGTATACACCGTCAACTGGTTATTTATCCACATCATAGTGATGATAGTACTTATGAAACTGAACAAATTTTTCTAAGGTTAGTTAGTTTTAGTAGAATTTTAATTGTACCTATTGTGAAAACTGATTGTAGAGAATCTATTTCTTCGTAGCTTTTTGTTACTTTTGTAGCTTATTTCTTAGTGTTAAAATATTTTTAGCCAGTCGCGTCTCTAACACCACAGACTAATAAATAGTTACTAAGGTAACGCAACTAATACGTGCTACGCGCGGCGCGGCGTAGCACTTCGATCATATTATTTGGTAGCACCTATGGTAGCGTAGCACGCAATAAATCTTCATGCATATTCTGTAGTAGTTAAAGCAAAGCAAGTATAGAAAGAGACAGAAGGAAAGAAGAATAAAAATATATAAGTAGTTATTTATAATCCGAAAATATTATATTATCTGCTGTTACGCTTACACTCGTTTAAACGACTTAGGATTACGATAAAAAAAATCAGTTATATCTATCTATCTTGCATCAGGGGTAAAAACAAATGGTGTTTTATATGGCGGTACAGAAAAATAATATAGCTTTTTAAAATGAAAAATGTGGTTGCTTGTTCGTCTTTCACGTCAAAAGGGTTTCTTTTTGTATAGGTTATTATTATAAGTATATATCGGTATAGGTAGGTAGAACGTTAAAATTAAATGTAATGCTGAACACAAATGTAAGAACATTACAAAGTAAGAAAGTAATTTATTGCATAAAATGTTTTTAATTTCATTTAATAAATTGAAGCCTGTATCGTGGGCACACGTGGGTTCAAAACTATCTTACCACAGAGATTGAAAAAAAAAGCAACATTATTTTTGCCATCTACAAAATAAGAATAAAAATAAATTTTATTATAAAATGGCTGAGCAACAAGTGTATCGCCGAGGCACATCCACACTCGTGTTGGCAGCTCGCTATTGCGCTATTTTATTTGTCAACATTTCTGCTACTGCTACACGTGTCTGCTACAAAGTGGTGATAATGCGATATTGTGTAACGTGAATTATTATAGCCCAAGGGCATAGTGAATGATTTACAATGATTTTTTTCTAATTTTGGCTTTCCTTTCCTATTTGGCTGATAAAAGCTCGAGTTGTAATTTGTGGATAGAAGACGACTAAGCTAAACAGATATTAGAAGCGCCGCCATTTTGACTTCTGGTAATATGCTCAAAAAGTAAACAAATTGCTACTGTAAAAACAATACATAATTCATTTAAAAATTTCTCGTTGCTTTTTTTAATTTGACCTAAACTTGTATTGCAAAATCTATAAGACATAATAAAAGAAGAATAAAAAAGAGACCGAAAAGAGGAAGAATAAAGTCAAAAGTCAAAAGGTTTTTATTCGAAGTAAGATTTTACAAATCACTTTTCGACATCGAGGCGAGTTCACAATTTGGCGGAAGGCTAAAGATATGATATGCTTGGCAAGAGTATTGGGGATCGCAATTGTGGCTGATCATACGGGTGAACTTCAAAGGGGTGAACTTCCATTTTGTTGTATTGCACGGTACCGATTTATAGAGTTGGGTTAGTCTAGTACTAGTGAAAATATCTTATCTGTGATCGCCTATTTACTAGCATCTATATAAAGTCGATAATGTAGCATACGGTCGGTAAAGTAGGTAAATAAATAAACAACCGCCGGCCATATTGGAATGACATCATGGTGACGTAGTTGGTCAGCTGATAGTGATAGCTTCCAATCGTTTTGCACGATTGTATACAAACGTGATATATATAAACACATACATACATAATCAGTGGAACACTTGTTTATGTAAAACACTGAGTACCAAGTTCCAATCGCATTATAAGTCCCGGCCAGGAATATGAAGATGGCCTCTAGTATAGAGAACGGAATGATGGGAGGAGGAGATGGATGGATGGAGCTGGCTAATACTGACATCATTAAGAGTTCTGAGGGAGCCTATATAATATAATAAATAAACAAAAATTGAATTTTCAATTCTTGGCCATAGGTTTCCCGGCTTAGAAATTAAACAAACCTTACTTTTACTTCAGTATCATACAACAAACAAGGCGACTGCAGGTACCAAAGTAAGCAAGAAAATTACCAGGCGTTACTCCGGAAGTTTATTCAATTCTTTTTTGTTAGTTGTTTTAAATACTTTATTTTATGATTTCGTGTGACATTTATTTATAATAAAGTTGATTTTAAGCTAAACTCTAGCTATGATATTATGACCAATGAAGGTGTCAGTAATGTTATATTGCATTAGATAAGTCTTTCATGAATTATATCGTTTAGTTTTTTAGTAAATCCACCACAAATTCTTAGGATTGTGCCGTATTATATTTATAAGTATTGTCAAAAAAGGAAAATACTTACTCAACATGCCTAAAGTTGTGTTCATAAAGACCTCCCTCTAAGAGTACTATTAAAATTATTTTTATAACACAGTCACGTAAAGTACACCAATAATTTTTATAATAATATTATATTTGTTATAAAAATCCGATATGTAATTATTATAGCAAATTATCTAATATAAGTATACCAACCTTATATTACAAATTAGACAAATGGCGGCAGTATTATTATTGCATTACTAAAAACCACCTAAAATCTTTGCACATGTTGAGCGAGCATAGATCTTAAAATAATATTATCCTTGATAATTAACCTTCAATAATTTTAATACTCTGAAGAAATTTATCTTTTATTTTGAAAGTCATTTTTTCAATGTGATCTTTTTACGCAATGCAACATGAAAAATATTCCAGCTGTGGGTATTTTTTTAAATGTTGCGTTTGTAATAAATGTTGGCACATTTATTACAAACAACCAACCATAGATCGCAAATTCATACCTAATTCTGTGGTATGTATACCAATCAAAATATTTTTGATGTAGGAAAAGGTTTTCGTATAATCTTACTTCGATTAAATAACTTCCGTTTCAAAATATAACCCAAAAGGGATGAAAATAACGCAAGTGTTGACAATTTCGGTACATGATTGTTTGAACAACACGCTGCCGGAGCTAGGTACAGTAGCAGCACATGCGGCTAGACATGTTGACCTTAAGAGCGCCCGTATCCCGTAGCGGTAGAGGTGAATTTCGTAGTGCGAATGTCTAACCGCATGTGCTGGATTTTGTACATGTGTGTGTACCTAAAAGTAGGATTATTTATCGCTAAATACCGCGAAACGTTGATTACGATTACTCATTCATTACAGCGTTTTTGTTACAACACCGTTTCAGAGAACGGTTTAGAAATAGAGTGGATACTACTAACATTATTAACTGTTTGTTTGTGTATATTTACCAATCTAAATGCAGGCTCGAGCCCCTCTCGGGACGTATACAAATCAATTGATAATTTTTGGTATAAAATAAACCATTCTCAGAGAAAGTATGTACTAACAAACTAATTCAATCTACGAATGATGTACTTAATACAAGTAATATCCTGACCTAATAATTATCAAATTTTGCTACTAAAACTATTAAGTTTAGAAAGCTGAAACAAGAGCTTTTACAATGAGCCTTTGTTCAAAAAAACGGCATTTTGGACAAGGTAAATAACCTGATCTTTGGGGGAGGCCTTTGTCCGGCAGTTGACGTGTTTCGGCTGAAATGATGATAATGAAATTACCTGAATTTCAGATTTTTTTATACCACTGAAAGATTCCACAAGATGGATAGACTATTAAATAGATTTCGCCCTAAACTATTGTCTTATTTCTGAGCCTCTCAGTTGAGTAACGAAAAAAAAGTTGGAAAACATTTTAAACCTTTTATTATAAGAATAAAGTGAAGTGCAAGTGATACTTATTAGGACTTGGCCTAAAGTTTTTGTAATCAAGCCAGATAAAAAAAAAGAATTTGTCATCACAAACGCAAAAGGAACAGCGCCGAAATCCTAACCATACACAGATGATAAAGATAATGGAGTGCGCGACGGAGACGGTATTATTACTGTGTATGTTGTTGTATGGATTGTTGTATGGTTGTATGGTTGTATGGTTGTATGGCTGCGAGCTGGTGGGTTCAAGGCGATCCGTTCATGTGGGAGGCCCGGCTTGCTAACTCGTCGCGGCTTAGATTATACACTATACAGGATGCGCTACATTACCTACTTACACAAAAAACCAATAGATTAACATGTACCTAACTGTCAAAAACACATACCAACGAATGAATTTAGTATTTTAGGAACTCTCTTCATAAAATATAAGTACCTATCTCATCTCTCCTTGTCGTTGAAACACTACCTATAAAATCTAATGTTGGTGAAAAACAAGTCTGGTAAAGCTGCCGTACTATTTCGACACAGCGCAATTCAGCTTAAAAAAAATTGCTGAAGAAGCAAAAAAAAAAAATTGTATTGTTTACTTGTGTAATGTGTATTTTGGTCATACCTATACTTTATATTGTAATTACATAAGGAAAATATACCAAATTTTTGAAGCATTATCAAAAAGCATGTTATTTAAAAAAAATTATGTATTGTTAGTTTCAAAAAATATATATTTAAATATCATGCATACTGTATATTAATAATAGATAGGCACCATATAGGCACAGACACGCGTTCTTCTAGGAGCTCGTTACATTCGATGGTTGATTACTAAATGGGTGTGCTACTGAATTCAGGCTTCAGTGGTTTCTCTGTCTCATATTCTAAACTGCTTGATGATTTGGTTTTAATTACATAATGTCCATCCGGACATTATATAAGATGTACCTACTCTAGAAACAAAGATGCGTTTATCATTGTTGAGTAATCTTATAAAAACTCGAGAACGGCTGAACCGATTTAGCTAATTTTGGTCTTGAAATATTCGTGGAAGTCCAGGGAAGGTTTAAAAGGTAAAAAAAATGAAAAAAAAAAACTACGCGGGCGTATAGCCGCGGGCGGACAGCTAGTTATTTATAATTGTAATATTAGTTTAGGTACGTTATGTTGAAACCTACGAAAAAAACCTTTTAGTTTTTATAATTTTATAAAACCTACTTAAGAGATAATTAAAAAAAAAATTTTTTGAGTATTTAGTGCTTAAAAGAGAGATGGGCCATAAAAAAATATAGATTACTAGCTTTCCGCCCCGCGGCTCCGCCCGCGTTAAATTTTTTTCCCGTAGGAATGAAGTTTTTTTTTAATTTCTCTCCGTAAGAACCATCCTTGGACTTTAACAAACATTAAAAAAAAAGAATTGGTAAAATTGGTCCAGGCGTTGTTGGGTTATGCGCTTACCAACACATTTTTCGATTCATTTTTATATTATAGAAGATTTAAATTTCGCAAGTATCTTTTTTATTTTTTGATAATTTTAAAAACGAGACTTTCGTTCATAATCAAGAATCACACACGGAAGAGTTCTCATCATACAATTATTTGTCTTGTCCTCACTTATTGATGTCAAATTTTGGCAACAAGCATAGCTATACATTCCCAACTTTATTATTTTAAAACAATACAATTTTATCTAATTTGTACACGTATTAAAAATAAAAACGTCTTCCAACGCGTCTCCACGAGGCATTGTTTCCACAAGGCTGGCAGCATTACCTTTTTGTATAGCAATACTTCATCTTTGGGCAAAGGAACTGCCAGCTCTTGGGTCACAGGACACCTCACGAAGACGCGCCGTAATTTCTACAACTAATTTTTTAGCACATTTACATTAATTATTAATTTTAATCAAAGTCTATTAAAAAAAATGTAGAGCACGATGGCAATAATAAAATCGCTTAAAGACGTAATATAATAGACAACAATTTATCAAAACAACACCATTCAAAGGTACCACAATTATGTACATTGGTTATAATAAATAAAACTGTGTTGAAGTGCCTTATAAGTGAGTCATTTTGAGAGAGCACATGATAATAATATTATTATGATGTAATTGTAGAGCAAACAATCTTCTCATTCTCTTCTCTTCTCTTTCTTCTCATTTCCAATTTATTTTTTCATTTTATTTTATAATGACCATTGAATGATAGGTACATCAACTAAAAATATTGTTCAAAATATTGAAGATTGTATCCTATTTAAGTCATATCCACCTGTTCAACTTCTTTTTACATATTTTCTATTGAGCAAGCAGTTGGTAGTTGGTACCCAAGCAAAAAATTAAAAAAAGTTTTATTATACCTAAAGTATATAACTACATACATTATTCATTCTACCTATTACAATTTATATTAAGTACTAACTGCCCGTCCGCAAACACGCCCGTGTTGGCTTTCGACTTTTCCCATGGGAATAACATATTTTCTCGCGGTAAAAGTAGCCTACATCCTCTCCAAAATCTATTCTATCTCTGTATCAAGTTTCACCAAAACATTCCGCCCGACCTACCATTTTCCGATTTATCCATCCCCAAAATCGTTTATATCCCTGTACCAAGTTTCATCAATTTTTCCCGCCCACGCTACTATTTTTCCCGTGGGAATGAGGTATTTTACCGCGGTATTAGGTAGTCTTAATCCACCCCCAAGATCTATTCTATATCTGTATCAAGTTTAATTAAAATTTCCCGTGTTAAAAGGTAGACTATATACATCCCCAGGGTTTTTTATATATCTGTATGTACCAAGTTTCGTCAAAACTTTCCACCCACGCTGCCATTTTTCCCGTGGGATGAGGAGATTTCCCGCGGTAAAAGGGAGCTTATATCCATCTCCTCTTGGCCTTTCTAGTCTATCATACCCAAAGGTCAGATTGATATAGATACCAAGTTTCATCAAGTTTCCGCCCCACGACTCCACCCACGCTTACAGTCTTTCCCGTGGGAATGAAGTATATTCCCCCCGTTAAAAAGTAGCCTATGTCCGTCCCCAAGGTCTATTCTATCTCCGTACCAAGTTTCATCAAAATCGGTTCAGTGGTTTCGGCGTGAAATACACAGACAGACAGAGTTACTTACGCATTTATACATCTTAAGATTTTTCGTTCTTATTGGAAACTAGTGGTGCTCTCGCGTCCTCATTTTTTGGACCTTAATGTATTTTTTCCGCAGTAAACAGAGTAGTCTATCTTTATCACTCTTGCGATGTATACGAAGCTTAAATCCTGACAAACTTTCGCGTTATTATATTATTATTAATCCAAAAAATATAATTTGATAAGCAAGAAAATATCCAGTTTCCGCTACAAAACAAGTGGCCGAATTCTGATTGGAGTAAGCCAGAGCGCCCGGGGCCCCATTTCACATTGCCTCAAATTACAAAATTACAAGTTTAATTTTATGTTCATTGCGTAGTGGATTGGTTGCAAATGTGAACCCTTTCAGGTTTTTCTATATCGGCCACGCAACGTATATCGAATCGTACTTGTTAGCTTCGCTTCGTGAAACGGTGCTCAGGAGCGGATCGCCTTGAACTTCATATTTTTTGCGAGTCAGGTATAGATAGATACTTATCCTAAAGTATGCATACGTATACGCGAGTGTAGCCCTTTGTATGTGGTGAGCCTTTGGGACCCATACGTTTGCAATGTTATGGGGAACCATCGACGTTTTCTATTAAGTTTGGCAACATGGTTGACATTGAAGGCAATTTTTTTGACTGAATAGTAATATAAGTTTCAGGCTCGTTAGTAATTTTTTATTTTTTTAAATGGATCTTTTTTTTTCTTATTGGAATTCGTAATTTTGGTGTGCAATAAATGAAAATGTTGTTGCACTGAACGTAAGTGGAAAGGTATTTTTTAACCGGCCATTTTATTATTTACTTAGCCCATATGACAAAAGCTCAAGAGTCACAAAGAATAAACTGCAGAGGATAAAGATACATAAAGGCTTGCTTGGGAAAACCAATTTAGTATGGTTGCTGATATTATTTTATTCTATACAGATGGGTATAAAACACTCACAGTCACACTATTTGTTTTTTAGATGTTCAACTGGATTTGAATCTAGTATATTTTGTTTTTGTTTGTGAATCGGTGGCATTATTTGGAAAAGTGCAGATTTGCGCGAATATTATACTATTATAGCCTAGGTATATATACCTATAAAGTCTAAAATTTTGCATTTTCTTTTTCAAAAACATGGCTGACTGAAATTGAAAACTGTCTATAGTCGATTACATTCATGAAATGAATAAACAGGTATCAAATCAAAGTATATTTATTTCTCTCTAGTTGATGACAACCTAAGATACTTAAAAACCTGTGATGCTTCAACCCGTTTAATCCCTGCATTTCTGGCTTGGATTCCACGTAGTTCTACTAAGGCAGCGCAGCGTGAATCAGTAATTTGATAACGCTGGAATCTCAGACCGCCTAGTCTCGAGCCTCGAGTCACTTAGAGGACACATACACATTACACTTACGTAGGTATTAACTATTTGTCTAATGTCTAAAACAAATATGGCTGCTTGGTACGTAATCTGATGCCCAGGCGGTTTTCCTCGTAAATACCACTCCGGAGCAAAAAAAAACGTTAACAATGTATACCGAGTAATTTACAGATCGTCACGATCATTTGTCAGGTGTTGTTCGCTGGAATATTTTTAAGATTTTTAAGCGATGATAGCGCAAGACCAAAGGCTATAAAGCTGGTTGGTATGTGTTTCTTTCCAGAATGTCTGGTTCACCAAATTAACGAGCACGAATTAGATTCATTTGTTTATTTGTGGTAGGTACTTACCGAAGCGGATGTTTTGTTTGAGAGGTTGCATAACACGCGGCGTCGTCGCTGCGGCCGGCGTCCGCGCACCGGGCTCGCGCCGGCACTTCCACCTCCGCTGATACCTGCAACGGGCAGACGGTCAGCTCCGGACCACAAGTCCAGGTGAAGCTGGTCAGGTGACTAAAACGCGCGAAGAGCGAAGCGGCGTGTGTCGCGGTGTTCGGCGAGGCACTGACGGCTCGCCGGTGCCGCCGCCGGCCGCTCCTGCAATGCGGCGCGCGCAGTCGCACTACCGCGCGCATGACCTTGGCATTGAACTTGGCAATGGGCCGGGCGGGAGCGGGGGGAGCGGGCCGGGGGGCGCACGCGCGGCCCGCGGATGCACCCGCAGCTGCACCGCCCCTCCCGCCGACCTTCCGTCATCCAGCTCGCCCGGCTATGTATACTTACACCATATACTGATCGCCCTTTTCTCCTTTAAATATAGCGTCCCCAATCCCGACGCGCTGCAGTGTTTGCCCGCAACGGCGTATAACTTTAAATCCGTAAATGGACGTGACTCAACGATATTGTTGCCATCAAAAATAGGTACGGAATTTCCCCTCCGCTGAACAATTCTTGGTAAATTAATTGTGGTTTGATAACCACGTGGTAAGTAATGGTCGGAACCGTGGCAGGCATGGTGCCATGCCGCTAGCTCGCAAACAGCGCGCGTCTGATGTAATAGCGGCGCATAAAAACTGGTCGCTCTTGAGAGTGGTTACCATCCGCCATCTTCGCGCAAACCGAGACACGTCATTCGTTACTTACACGATAATTAATTTCATAATTTCAAAGCTATGTCTTCTTTTTCCAATCTGTACTGCTACTTGCCCGTGGTTTCCTACGCTAGTCCCACTTGAAGTACTAAGAATATTTTCTTTGCTCTTGGGACTTCCAAAAATAAAGAGGACACACATTTGTATTTTATCGTAAGTAGGTACCATAGAAAAAATTATTTAGGCCTACCTACCTCCTTTAAAAAAGTTTATCCTAACAAAGTTGTAGATACAATTTTAATGTAAACAGAAAATTATACGTTCAATCCTGTCTATTGTCGTAGCAATAATCCCGGGTGATGTGGCCTTTCACACGTGTCCGGGAGATATCTGGAGGAGGGGGTGGGGGAGCCTGGGATCGATGTGGGTGCGCGCGCATCCCATCCCATAGCTTCCTCCGCCGCGGCCCTTCCAACGATCCCGGCTTTACATCAGAGATGACATTGCATCATCTGCGCTGCTCGATGCATTATTCAATGTCACCTATAGGTGCCTATATTGACGCCTCTTTAGAATTTTATGTTCAGTTGAAATAACTATGATTTTAGGCATGTAAATATCCAAAAGTAAAATATGTATATTTTGACTCTTTGACACAATATATGTTTGTCCTGAAGTTTATTAGGGGGCCGTAACACGAAGCTACAAGTTACAAATAAATCTCAAATATAAACCATTTCATTTTTGTCATGTTGGCTACGAAGTTTGAATTGTACTTGTAATTAAGTATAAATTGTAACTTCGTGAAACATGGCCCAGGTGGCATACAAGTAGTAAGTTAGTAAGTATTGTATGAAGTTCCATCAAAGGAACCAAGAAAATCCATTTGTAGTAGGTATTCGCATTTGTGTAGACTTAACCACAGAAAATATAATAAACTAAATACAGCAAAATTTATTTTTAGACTAAATAGATAATTTGTATTACATAGAAACACTGTCACATTTAAATAAAATACAAATAAACAGATGATACAACAGGTCTGCTTATTTTTGAATAAATATCTAACAGTAGACACTGTCTCATCTGAAATCGAACTATATTCGAGTAAAATAATTTCAAACTTAAAAAATAATAATCCTACTTTTTTTAAATGGTATCGCGTTCGCTTTTCAGTTGAAAGCTTCAGTACAGAGGGAAATGTTAAAGGTTAGTCCTTGATCCTTGACATTAGGTAGCATTAGCAATAAGTACTTTCCTTGTTGGTTCCATGTTAGATATGACTTTATATTTGAGACTTATTTGTAACTTGTAGCTTCGTGTTACGGCCCCCTAGTAAATTAAGACACACATTTGTGTAAAAGAGTCCAAATATATATATATATATTTTTATGTTCTGGTTGAAAAGGTCGAGTCTGGAGTAGCAAATTTCCTCCACGATTAAAACAAATTAATATGCCACACATGCGCACTACTACCAACTGTACCACTGAGACCCGGACAGCTAAGGAGATGCGGATTCGAGTTTCTACCCAAACTCAATGTTTTCCATTTTTCCTTCGATTGAATATAGTAAAAATACGCAGACGGTAACTGTTGAAAAAGTCTTCATTGACAGCTCTTACATGTCCCCACCTAAGAAGCCTACCCTGAAATCAGGGTGAATAGGTTAACTACGATGGCCCAGTGCGGGTTGGTCAACTTCACACACAGCCTTGAATTACTTCCCAGGTGTGTGCAGGTTACATCAAAATGTTTTCCTTCACCGTAAGAGCAACGAATAAACGTTCATATGAATTCGAAAACCACATTGGTACGTGCCGAGGTTCAAACTCGCTAACTTCTAAATGGAAGTCAACGGGCCTAGCCGATTGGTCACCGACGCTCTTTTAAAAAAAGTCTTACTGAAAAGAAATGTATTTTGGCCGAGATTATTATTTACAATTTGGTTATGCATGTGTTGTGCAATGTGAACTCACTAACCGGTTTTTCCAGTGGGACTGGTTGACCGAAACTTGCATTTTGTCGGATCAAAAGCGCAATCGTGTGTCTTATGATGATGCATCGCCTTTTAAAAAGTTGAATAATATAATCTAAGGAATGACTCATAGACGATAGGAAAGCAACCTGTACAAACATTTGACTGTACGTGTTGTAGGTCTGTATTTTAACATAGACTTTTACTTTTTTTTTCTTTACGCAGTCCAAATGTTTCACAATAACGCTATTTGCATGATCTTGTAAATGTTAAAAAAATAGTTATATCATTACATTAACTCCTAAATGGGAAACATCAGCAGAGCAAGGTCGCAGCGATGTTGGCTGAGCCTTCTGAAGCGGAAACTTTATACCACGATGGATATCGCGTTACCTCGCTCGAGTCACTATACTTATTACCTCTTATTACCTTACCAGAGCCTGGCGGTTTGGGTCCAAAGGACACATAATAAAATAGCTCTATATTGTGAGTGGATTGAAACCGTTTTTGTTTTTTGATTCTGTGGTCTTTCATCTTTGTTTTGGTCAAATCACAATATGCGGTTGGACATTCGCACTACGAAATTCACCTCTACCGCTACGGAATACGGGCGCTCTCAAGGTGAACATGTCCAGTCGCATATGCTGGCTACTGTACGAGTAAAAGTGAAAGCGAAACCTACATCTAAACTCAAAATATATTTTTAGGAATTAGTTGTTTAAGCCACTTTGGGTATTCTATTTTTTTTCTAATAATCTAATACATAACTAAAAATACTATTTGCTGCCTAAACTGCAAAAATTATCTCTATTAAATATTCTAACGGTGTTTTTTGTGTTTTTTATTGATATTCGTAGACCATTTCGGTATTCATTCCATTATACGTAGCCATAGATATAAGCAAAAAATCTACCTTTATTCTCGTAAGCTGATGTTCCAAATATTATCTTCAAAATACAATATGATATACTTCAACAGTATTATATTAAAATTAACATACTGTAGTGTTGTTGTTGTTTAGGTGTCTTTGTTAATACAGATACACATCTGGGGATAATGGTACTGGTTGTGCAAATAATTAAGTTTTTAGCATATATTTATAAAAAATTTCACTGTACAACATATTGGTAACAAAAAAGACAAAAGACAAAATACTTCTGAAGGAATTTATTGTAATGATAAACGCCCAATGTTTTATAAACTATTCAAACGATGTCGTGTCTACTTCAGATAATGCATTGGGCGTATCACAGGTTGATAGTGTTATCGTGATGTCCTTAGCTGGCGGTGTTTATCCATTTCATGTACTATGGTACTGCTTTCTACCATAATCTTTCGTGCTCCTTAATTTTTCACTCAAACAACACTCGAAATTAAAAATTTTGAAGTAATTTCCGAAAAATATGAAATACATGAAATAAACTTGCATGTGAAAATATACAAATAGCACACTCGCTTATTTTCCGACTTATAAAATATATCTTTTTTTATTACGTTTAAGTTTGTCTTACTTATAATATCACTTTCGATGTGCATTCGTAGCAGTGTTTGCTACGCCGGCTACGACGTAGCAAAACGGTGAACAAAGTATTTAGTAAAATTTCACACATATGTATTTGAATGGTTAAATAATGATACAAAATAAATGTAAAATATTTTATACTACTACTTACTATTGTAAAAGTTTCAGACTTTCGTTTGTTTAATTGACAAATTAATCTTTAACATATGCATGGCGAAAACTGAGCCTGTTAGGATGGGTCCACACTGTCCACATCTGATTATTTGACTGAACCGATCCTCACCGTGTACAACACTAGTTGGCTAGCTGGTACAGCAGGAGTATTCCTCGTACTAGATGATCGGGCAAAATGTGATGACGTCCTTCCACAGAGCAATCACTATATGCGATGGGATCGGATCGGGCGAATGATCATCAGTTGTAGGCCCAGCTAGCAGCTAGCCGCTAGTATTTAGTGACATCACTGTATGACGCGAGTTATTGTCAGCAGCCTACCAGAGCCCCAGCGCTTGTTTACAATGAATCGCTCAGCTGTGACAAACGCATAGCATGAGAGTGGGTCTATCGGCGTAGACGTTTGCTTTTACTTGACTTGTAACTTTATTTGTTTTGAATGTCTTTTCTTTTAGGATGTTAAATGTAGCCCCGGGTGGCATCTTCTTTGAATTTCAAGTCTCTCCATGTTAGATATAGTATAGTGCTTGTGGATTTCAGAACTCATTACAAACGACGGCATTTATTTATTATGTGGATCTAGATGGATTTACAGGAATACCACCATAGTTGCATTGTCTTCTAAAAGTATTTTAATTTCAGAATTTCAAAATTAAATTATTTATTTTAACTACTTTTCGTTTGGTTATTATTTTAATGGTATGTTATATGTTGTATTGTATTGTTATGTTTTTGGTATTGTGTTACCAGGACCCCAGCGGTTGTTTACAATTACAATGCGCCGCCCAGCTGGTTCGGCGTCGCGCGCCTATCGATTGTGGCAAGGACAAGGCCGCCCACGTAAACCTCCACCCGGGATCTGCCACGACCCTACTAACACTCAGGACACTACTATACAACATATTATTTATAGAATCACCCAAATTATCTTATGTAGATTATTTTGGGTGGCAGCAGAGCTTAGTGTCAGGTTTTCGTTTTTGACATTGGAAATGTCTTTTCCGGCTCCAGTATAGACCTCGATTCCACGAAAAAGAGCGATTCCCTTATATCTCGGAGAGTTGTGATGATATAATATTTAAAAATAGTTCAGAAGACGCAAATTCACAAGAGTTGAAAAAGGAAAAAAAAGGAAAAAAGAGTTATCCCTGAAATAGTAAAAAAATAGATTTTGCCGACTTTTACTTTTGACGCTCAATATTGAGAAAACGAAGGATAATACCAAAAATTTGACAAAAACTCCTCTGGACAATTTAGTCAGCTATAATTTGAGCCTAAAACAAAGACGATCGGGGGGTTTCCCTGTAGCTTAACCTTTGTGAAAATAGTCAATAAGTCAAAAAGAAATTTTCACATTACAGATTCATTTCCTATGTGCTCGATAGTCGTGTGAGGCATGAAATCTGTTTTTTTTTTGTTTAGTGCACTAATGCGAAACTATTATATAATGTAAGTACTAAATTATTTTGACTGCTTTAGTTTTCACGTAGTATGTAAGTGGTTATTTTTTAAGATTTTGGGTGTAAGTGGCGGCTCAGCAAAAACTGAAAGGACGAGCCCAGTCGATGGATTTCATAAAATTTATCGGAAACCAAAAAGAAAATTACACTCGCACACAAAATTGTATGCCATACATCCAGGCTGGGTAACTTCATAGAATTACAGAGAATAGCTTTATCATTATTTAATTTGGTTATCATCCTGTCATGTATTTTGTTTGTTTTGTAAGCCTGTCAAATATGGGCAAATAATGATTAAAGCCGACTTCTTCTTGCTTTTTAACATAAGCAGTTCTTATTTGTTTTTTTTTATTGTCTTACGCTTGTGTCGAAAAGGTACGACCAATCACCGGACTTGAAATAAGCTGTTGTTAAGTAACATAAACATTTTTCATATCCACTTCAGTATTTTAACGACATATACGCGTAGGTACTTGTAATATAAATCTAAAAACAAAATATAGGAGTTACCGAGACGTAAGAAATAGCGCAAAAACTGGTCACTGCGAACAAAAACGCGATCTTTGGGTTTTTAACCGAGCGCGTGTTGTGTGTGTGTGTGAATGTATGTCATGTTTATAAATGATAAATATAATTATGTTGTTATTAGGTCGCATATTATGTAATTATATCTTTATACAAATTTCAGCCCTATAATTTGGTTCAAATCGGAAATGATCTAATATAAGTATCTGTCATAACTGGCTAAAATTTTCTCGAGCTACCAATAAAAATAAAAATAAACCTTCCTAATGGTTATACTCGTATTTAAGTACAAGTTTATTTCGGATTTTTCCTTGTATTGTAATCTTACAAAAACTCATTTCAAAAGTAATGCACTATTAAAGGTACAGAAGCCAGCACATGCGGTTGCACATTCGCACTACGAAATTCACTCCTACCGCTACGGAATACGCGCATATTTGAGAGTATTTATTTATTAATGATAAAAAAAATATCAAATATTGAATTACAAGTTTTTAATCTACAGCTATGCAAGTAGGCTGGAAACACTACTTTCGAAAAAAAATTTCTAAGCTAACTTAGGGAGGGCGGATATAGCAACATGTTATATATTTGTAATCTACTCACGAATTCACGATTCCCTTTCATTTGATACACCACATGGCATTTTTTTTTGCCGCCATATTTGAATTCAGGTAGGTGCAAGGAGTAAATTTTCGAACTGCTAATAGCGATTTTCGGATTCAGCAATGTCCAAAACCCCCGAAAGGCACTATTAGCAACTTGTTACAAGATTTGCCTCTTACCTCAAAAACTAGAGCGATATTTCATTTTTTTTCTAGTCTATAAGGTAAATCACATTCATTCACGTCATTTGGAACGGGCGTCAATAAACAAATTTTATTGTGGGCGTTCGGTCGATAGCGGCGCGAGAGACGGCCCACACCCCTCCCGCTGCCCGCGCGGGTGGCTACCCCCCGCAGCTTCCCTGCCGGCATCCCCCGCACTAGGGGTGGCGAGGCGGAAATAATTCACTACTACTCACGTTTTGACACACTGAAATATGTAGAAGTCATGATGAGCAATAATTTTCAGCTTGATCAACTGCAATGTGAAATAATTAGGCTCCAAGTATTTAAGGAATATATCTTATAAATTCTAAATCGTATACTAGGTATTTACAAATACGTCCAATAAAACTGGAAAATAATTAGAAAATATTAAGATAAAATTTTCATTATTCGAATGTGTAAAAAGGAAAGTAGGTACTTATCTGATTTTATCAGTGAATCTACATTATTATGTGTCTATGTACTTATATAGAGCCAAATTTTTGGCACAATGATTTTTATCTGAAAATTCGGCATAAAATAAAAACCATAGGTAAATAAAAGCTATTTTTATGCAATTTCTTAAAAAGTAAAACCAAGTTCTTTTCATCTACAAATGCATTTGGCAACCCTATACGATCTAGTTATGGGGGATGGATGAAATGGAACACACACACAAACCCATTGTATACAATGTCCCTCTTGCTCAGAGATACAATTTGTCCATGTGTGCGGAATACCTGACTATGTATGTATGCGTTTCGTTAAGATTCTAAATGTTGCTTGTGTGTGTAAATTTGCGGTAGGGTTATGTAATGGATGTGATTTTTTTTCATATTTTAGTTTATTTACTACGTGGTAAGACAGTTTCTTTCAGATATCAAAACAAAAACCGGTCATTATACACACAAGTTTTAAATGAATGGTGTAACTTATCGTTTTGTGTGTACAATAAATAAATTTCAGCTAAATAGAAAAAGAAATCCATTCATTATGTACTACTATCAAGTACGGTGAAGCTTGATTCGTCGTACTTTTTTGAGACAAGCATAGATCATTCAAAAACGTAAATACTTGTCCAATTTGTAAATCATTATTATGTATATTCATACTTAATTAATTCAGAAATTAGAAAAATCTATTTTTATTTCATCTTTTTTTATAAATTAGTAAATAAATAAAAAAATAGAGCAGAGAAGGTAGAGTAAGATATTTTGCTTTTAAGGTTTTTATTTTACTATAATCAATTGATTCATTATTATTTATTTATTCAAATTATACGTATGGATGGACACAACCTCTGTGTTACAATTATTTACAATTCAAGATGATGATCAATGCATGAACAACAGATAGCGCCATTTAAAATACCCTACTCCCTTTCGAATTATTAAATTTCGTTTTTCATGGTCAGAAGCTATTACCACAACCCTTATGCTTGGCTGTCATGCAGGTTGGGGATCATAGTTGTTGATAGTTAGTAACAAAAAATACTGCTGTAACATTCCCTAGATTACTTACATTATTTTATTTAAGTACATTTAAAAATCTCAATATGGAAGATATTTCTACGCCAAAAACCACAGACTATTTAAATAAGCCGTGCAATAATACTAATAATAGTACATTTACAATCCGGTTACGTTTTTTAGATCGCCTAAGTCGCTAAGATCGCCGTGTGGGCGTCGTCGTGTGACGTCATCATCACGCAGGCGAAAAGGCTCTACAAAAAGAGCCTCTAGACTCTCTCTACCTACCAACAATGTGAAAAAATATCGACGCGATGCGTCTGACGCGTAGTTGAAGCGTAGTAAAGGAAAATTTGCTAAATATCGAACTCAATTAAACGCATGAAAAGAAATTTATATTTACAAAATAATAAAAAGTATGAATCCAATTAGATAAACAAGATAAACCTTGTTTCGGAAGAAAAACACTAATAAGAATTACAATTATTTTGGTTGCAAAAACAAAGCCAAACCAAGTCCATATTGATCATAAAAATATTGTTATTGAGTAAGCGACTGTCGTCAATATAACAAAGATTGTAAGTATTCAAATAGCCAACACTACAAGCTCATCACAATAAATTAATAATACACGATGAGAAAATCTAGGATTAAAACAGAATCACTAAAAAGTAGCTTGAATACCTACAAGCGTAGTGCTTTAGTGTTCAACTGGAATCGATAATAACTATTTATTTATAGCCGTCGAGAGAGATTAGAAATGTACCTATGCATAAACGAGCAGACTAGATAAAGGTAACAATGATATCAGTTATGTTGTCTACCTAGACGTAGCATTAATATATAAGTCATACGAACGGAAAATTATTATTTCCCAACATCAACAAGCTGTTTGTTCCGACATTAGCGCAACGCATGACGCGGACAACAGCACAAGGTGAGACTGACAATTTTCGAGTAATAAACTCGTAATAAAGGAATAATTTTGCTATTCCGTCCTTGATTTAGGCACGCACTTCTACTAATTTCGCAGTCATGCGCTCGAAATACCTCGGTTTCTGCAATGTTTAGACATTTTATCTGCAAAACACGAACCGATATACCTATAAGTAAGCTATAAGTATACATAACATAGGTAGCGTGATTACAAACATTACACAATAGAGCGAGGTGGGGCGGAGAGGGACGCGCTTAGGGGGAAAGGTTAGTTGGTGGAGCTGGTGAGGTTACCTTAGCTGGTGGTAGAAGTCGGGAGCACTCGCGGACGGAACTGCGCACTTAGCCCTTGGAAGGTGGTTCCAGAAGGGCGCGCGGCGCGAGGATCGCGGACCGGCCGGCGCGGCGGCGCGCGGCAGAATCGCGCGGCCTCGACCTTGGCCGTCAAACCCGCGCATGCGCCTCGCCGCCCGCGCCTCTCGCCCCTCGCTCGCCCCGCGCTCCGCCAATTATGTCATTATGTTGTGGCGGACGGACAGGCGGAGAACTAGCTAGCTCACGACGACGCGAGGCGACTGATGCTGGCGCGGCGGCGGCGGCGTGCTGTCGCTCCCGCACCGCACCGCAGACGCACCGCGCCGCCACTGCTACGCCTGCTAACCTGGGACGATATCCGAATTTTATGCAACCTGTAACCACAGAAGAAAATAATAGTACTACCCGAGCACAAGTTGTACTCGCTTTGTATGTCACAGGCTGCATACAAACTCTGATACCGTCTCGCTACCCACTTTTTTCCGCGTCGTCTGTGGGTTCGGAGTTCGGATATTTAACCGCGCCGCTCTGCTGCGCTGGGCCAGTGTTCCACACGTTGACATCGTTGGTTTCGATGAAAATTCATACCAATTTAAACAATACAGAAATATTCTGTGTATATAGAGTGCTTAATCCAGCAACGAGAACACCGTTCCTTTAGAGAAGCTCCCAAAAAAGCTCCCAAATGAACCACTCTCCACCACAATCCACTACAAAACTAAGGTTTTTCCCATTGCTCACTTCATGAACGCTGGTGTCAATCTTTGAGCTTCCTAAAGCTTTTGAGTGGCTCGTACAACGACTAGATAGTAAACCGAGACCAATGGTTTTACGTACCTTCCAAAGAACGAAATCATCTTTATTTTCGGATAATCAAGCGATTCTGCCTGCAATACCTTTGCATTGGAAAGTTTCTCAAAGTGACAAATGTTCGACTATTGCCCCACCAGGATGGATTTGAACCCAGAACCTCCGTAAGCACTCGGCCACGGAGACAGTTTTCCATGCAAATGTCTTTCCCATGAGAAGGAAATGCTGCCGAAAGGCAGGCTTATTATTGGGCAATGCAGTTGTTGCTGTTGCACAGTGAATGCTTTTGGCTTGCTGCTGGTCAAATCGTGGGTCATTTCTTAGACGTTCCTTTTAGAAAAGTAGGCCTTTGTCCAGTAGAACATCTTTCAGCTGAATTTTATAATATTATTATGATGATGAAAAATGCTCACCGTCTATAGTGTGGCAATCACGTGATACTCAATAGAATCAATGCCGAATACGCTCAAAACCTGTCTGAGTTCCCTGTCATTTTCAGCAACAAACAGCGGACCCCCTTCGGCTTCACAAATCAGTTTGGCATCATTCCACTGAGCAGTAATTCCTTTAGGCGAGCTTGGTCAATTTCTCAGATAGTCAATTGTATAAAATTATTATTTATAATTTTTTAAAAAGATTTTAAAAGATACAACGCCTGTGGAGTTTCTTCCGGCGAGTTCTTCTCCACAGAAGACAGCCAAATTTTGGAACTCGCTACAAAAGAACATGCAACTGACATAACTACGAGCAAAGGCCTGTATTCACTTTGATTAGTGCGAGTGCAGGTGATTAGTTAGCACAGGTGTGTAATGCAAGTAGTGTCCAATTTAACTCGCAATTACTAATCACCTGCGCTCGCACTAATCAAAGTGAATACAGGCCTTAAGTGATGTAAATATCCTAAAGTTAAAAATAAATACTTTGACTTTGACTATGCTTAAATGGTCAACTATTGGTGCATGAACCCTACATTGTCATTATATCCTTATCATGTGATAGTCCATGGCTACAGCCTACAACCAAATGTAATGCTGTGTATTGGTTTGATATGTTATGCAATTTTTTCGGATCGTTTTATCTACTTGTATGAAGTTGTATGCAAGGATGTTAGAAGTACTATCGTAAGTTTGTAGTGCTCTATCCAGTCGTATGATAAAATCATAGAGTAAAAAAAAATTTTTCTCCCAGAAATTTTTCTATTTATACTCTAAGGATAAAATACTTATAAAATCCTTGGTTGTATGTTTCTCTTTCTCTCTCAATCTGTTTTATTTATGTAACCACAGGATATATAAATAGTACTACGCATATGGTATAGCTTCTTCTTAGACATCTCGTAGCATTCGCTACGACGTAGCATTTGCTACGGCGTAGCAGCCGTAGGGAGGTCAAAACGTTGACAAGCGGAAAATTAAGAAGATTTGAGTGCAATCCAGTAAAAAAGAAATGCAATAAGGCAAAGCAAAGGTTGTTGTCATGTTGAAAAGGTCTAGTCTATTCTAATGCATATTTTATGTTATTGTTGTCAGGATGATGGCAGAACAAAGGTGATGATCAAGTAATACTAGGAATTATAAATATACCATTCGTTTTGAGCTTTTATACCAACATCATAATTTCATTAATATTACCACTTATTATATTCAGGCATATTAACCAACCATATTATGTTTGTGTTCCAACTTCCATCATCATCTTAAATAGGGCAACTAAATCGTGTTTTGCGTGTTGTGTACATTTTCTGTTTTGTACATTATGCTCCGAAGGGTTGTTTTTTTTGCAGTGCTTCCTATATCGGACATCTATGGCCTAAATATTATGTCATAAGTAAACGAATTCGAAAAATACGTCGACGTCTACTTTCGGTTGCACTCGCAGGAGATAAAGCTTTTCTCACAGTAAAAAAAGACCTTGGGTATATCTTAAGTCCACCTTCTATTTTCATACAAGAAAAAGCAATAACAACCTTTAATAAAATATTTTTTCTATTGTAAATTCCGCCATCTCTGTTATTTTAAATGAAGCACTTATTCTGTGACTTAGTTAATCATGTACGTCGACGATGTCTTTTACCTGCTGCGTTAGCCTGGAAGTTAGTACTTTAGAAATTTCATAGATGGCAGAAAATTATATACATACTTGGTGTCTAATAGATGGCGCGTCTGAGTACGAAATAACCTGCGAAAACTTTAGGGAAGAATTTAAAAAAAGCTCATGCTTTTTAAAATTAAAATTCAACAAAAAGACTGTTTTTAATATTTTGTCTCTTATTTTGTAAATGTTGATAAAGATAGAAGATGTAAAATACATAAAATGTTGACCAGGTAAGTAATATTAAGGATATTCATAGAAAAGCCCATATTTCTGGCATACAATTATCTACAGTAGTAGGTACTCTACATGATTTTTTAATGTTTTTTGTAAATTTTTCCTTATATGATGCTGTTACCAACAGCAGACCAATCTTTGACACAATTACACAAGTAGGTGACGTAGTTTCTCCAGCAGCAATCAACATTTCATAGCATAATATAAGTAGAACAAAAAATGTGTAAACCGTGTAAATCATTATGTTGTTATTTATTTATCTACTATTTATTTGTTTTTAATGGCAGTGGGCAGGATGCCTCTGGATGCGGGCAGCGCAGGACCGATTGTGGAGATCCTTGAGGGAGGCCTTTGTCCAGCAGTGGAAGTCTTTCGGCTGAGATGATGTGTTGATGAAGAGCAGGGTACATCGTGCGTGGAACTGTCAGTCGTTAGAGCAGAAAGTTTCTTGAATGGCGACCGCGCACTAGAAGGCGTAGCGTGAGCAGGCTTTCCAAACATCTGGTAAAGGTCGCAGGAAGTCGCTGGACGCGGGCTGCGCAGGGTACCGATCGTTGTGGAGATCTTTGAGGGAAGCCTTTGATGATAATGAAACATCCACTACACTACACATCCTCCTCAATGTTTTTTATTAGATGCATACTTCAATTACTTAATAACATACGTCAACGCAACGCAAGTTGTATATAAAATAAAATAAAAAAATGTAATAAATGTTATTTAATTTCAAGAGCGTGATTTTGTAGAAAAAGTTTATAATATTTTGAATGGGAAAGCTAAAAATTCTACAGTTACAATATTAGTTGATACGTACATTGTTTAATAGTAATTATACGTACTGAATGGAAAGAAACAACATTTTTACAAGTATTCTATACCTATACAAACTAAAATTATATTACATTAAACTTACATTCATACTAAGTATAGAAAAAAACTAACAAAACAATTTCAGGTTCAAGTTTTACTTTAATACAAGCCGAGAGTTCAAATTTACTTAAATAAACATGAATGGCATAATATCTTTAAAAAAAAACTTAATCCCTGGAGTACTCGTAATTTGCAGTAGGTTATATTATGTGTATTTTCTACGACCTGTGTTAGTTCTTAATTATTTAAGGTACTGGTTGGTTAGACAATGGGTCATCAATGCCCGAAAAATAATTTTACCGTGAGGTTGCCATGGGGTTATCAATCGAACTACAGAAAAGGGACAATTTGTTTTCGACGTCTCAAGAAGTTAGGAATTTTAAGTTGGTCATTTTGTCTCCTATAATTTTCTGAGTTTACATTCTGAGAGTGTCGGCGGCAAGTGACTAGGGCCGTTGTCTTCCATTCGGAAGTCGCGGGTTCGATACTCAGCACGTTCCAGTGTTATGTTTTCGATTTTAAAATTCTTATCTATGGTCTTTTCGACTCTCAACATCCTCACACTTGCAAGAAATTCAAAGGTTGTGTAGGAAGTCGACCCGTACTGGGCCAGCGTGGTCGACTAAGACCTATTCACCCTTACTTCAGGGTGTACCGAATATAAATTTTTAAATTTATTACACAACACGCCAGAATTTAAAACAGTGATTATTTTTTAAATATTTTTGACTGTCATGACCAAGGTAAATGATAAAACTGAAAACAAAATGGACCATGGTCTAAGAAAACAAGGTCTTCCATTCGGACCACGTGACTGACACAAGACTACGTCATCTTGCGCAGTTCATCCTTGTCGAATGCGTGTTAATAGACTGGAAGACCTTGTTTTCTTAGACCATGAAATGGACGAAGATGACGTATGAATGACGAATAGATTTCGAAAATGGAATACCTATTTGAATTTAGACGAAAAAGAAATGGAAAATGAGGTGAAAAAGAGGTTGCAAAGCACCTCGTTACAAGGGTGGGCTCGAGCCCCTCGTTGGGGACTTGTGGGCTGTTAACTACTACATTTTGGAGGAGATTTCTATAGTAGTCGGGAGGTTTGCGTGCAGCTGTCCACTGATGCTGGAGACTTGGCAATAGGTGGGAGCCGCCACCAGGGTACTGCTGCTTTGACCAGCCTCCTTGACTCCTTCTGACAGTCCTGGCATACTGCGCTTCACCCTGAAACATCATTGTTATTATGAACTTTAACTTTGAAAAAAAATTAGGATTTTTTTTTTTGCGTTTATCTTTGATCATATTATTATTATTAAAATAAAGTCAAATTTTATTATTGATGGATGATATTTTGCAATCGTATGAAACACAGATAATATAATACTGGTTACACTAGTATGAAATATCATACGAGAGAGAAATATCTCTACTAATACAGGTTGTAACGATAATTTGAAAATTGAAATGAAGATAATGCTTGACTTATGAAAAAAAAATCTAATACAATACTTATGTTAGTAACTTAAAATTGACAAGTAATATACACGAAATTAAACAATAAGACCAAAATAAAGGAGCCTATCATTTTGATATCAAATTCACGTTACAAAGGTTCCGGGTTCGAAACCCGGTAGGATAATTGTCAAACAAATATCACTTTGTATGACATTCCCTAGTTTGGTTTAGATATTGCAGACCTGATTGTCCAAATGATTCCGTGCTTCGGAAGGCACGTAAAGCCGTTAGTCCCGGCAAACAGAAAAGTGAGTATATCAGTAATAGGTAAAATTATAGTTTGTAATCATGTTAAAGTATCATACTTGGGCTTGACGAGCACTGCGAAGATGTTATTAACAGGAGCCTCGACAAAGAGCCATATTGCTAGGGCTGCCACACAACCCAGCACGATCACTCCCAAGGATGATGTCAGCTGGAATTATAGAACAAAACGTTAAGTTTTACTTATACGCCGTCAGTACAAACAAATAAAGTAAAACCTTAAGACGATGGAACGAAAAACAAAAATAAAAATAAAAACAACAACAAAAATTACAGCGAAAAAATTAAAGTAATGTTTTATACATAATATATATAAATTATAATTTATATAATTTTTTTGAGTGTAAATACTCATATGAAAATCATTATTAGTTGTTTATTCACTGCACCATTAGATCTTATATTACCCATATATTTAATATATTAATGCCCTAAAAGAAGAAAATAATAGTACTAACAAGTATAATTTATTAATTAATTACATATTAAAACCTGTTATATTTTCTACTGGGAAGTGGGATAAGCCTTTGCCCTAACCACAGAATAGCTAGCATGTGTTGCGCAGCGATTGCGTCACAAGTCACAACGCTGTTTTAGAAAATGCCTCTGTGATTCTCAGACTTTGCCGCATAGAGGTGCTCTGGAGAGGCATATGCTCAACGGTGGGCGAAATAAAAGAAATGTCAAAAGAGAGAAAGAAGAGATCGTCTAGATTTTATTATAAGTTGTGTTTATCCTCTTTTGATCACCTCATTGTATTGAACAGAGAGTTTGGAAGAGCCGCTTCCTGGTATTGAAGGCAGATTCATAATATGACACAATTTGCTGTGAAAAAAGAAGATCGTAGCTATAAATCAGAACAGAAAGATCCATTTCACTGTTTAACTGCGCCCTCCTCTGTTATTACCCGATACCTACTACTCGAAGCAAAAAAGAAGGTTTAAAACGTTTTCTAGCAGATTGTAATGTGTTGTTGACCTAACTCACCTATTGCAGTGGACAAGAAAAAATATGATACACACAATTTAATTACAAATATTTACTAATTATTATCTCATAGACTTTAAGACACACGTTATAAAACTACCACACATAAATTGTTATGAACTCACAAACATATTGATGTTTGTGAGTTCGTTGATGTCTTTCGTACGGAAATATTTGCTATGAATTAATAAGTGTACTTCTTTCTCTTCCTTTAGGTCTACTGGCAAACATTTTTTTGGAAAAAAGGAGCACTGTTATCTCGTTTGTCTAAGTTTTATATATTTATGAGTGTCTAGTGCGTATTCGACGGCCCCGTAGCCTAGTCAGCAGTGTTCCTGCCTTCGAAGCAAAGGGTCGCGGGTTATACCCCGCCCAAGACAGATATTTTTGTGACCAGCTCTTGTTTCTGCCTTGTGTCTGAATGTTGTATTTTTAGATATGTATATCAGCTGCCTGATATCAAACTGTGGGCCATAGTACAGGCTCTGCCTAGTTCGTAGTCCTATGGCCATTATTATTTGAAAATAAATAAATAACTCACCAGGGTTAACTCGTCATTGTGGTGCGCGCTCCTGGTGACAAAGACGCTTCTGGTGATGAAGATGGTATGGGTCAGGTACAGGCCATAAGACAGCCTGGATAAAGGAACCCACGGGTACCAGGTCAGGAAACCTTCCACATACGCTGGGGACAAAAAGTTAAATAAAAAAAAGTATTTTTATTCTTAAAAAAAACAAATTCAAAATGTACTCGTATTTGTTTGCCAGATTACATTTAAATAATAATAAGAATGTGTAACAAGTACAAGTGTTTTTATGCACGGGCGTAGCCATGGGGGGTGAACCTCCAACACCCCCCCCCCCCGAAAAGTTTCAGATATTACCATTCATAGAATTAAAAAATAAGAACAGGCGTGCAGCATATCTCATTGATTAATGACTAATAACTAATAATCTTTTATCATGTTTCTTAAATTATAATGAGGGTTTTTTTATGTACTTTTAGTCGTTTTATTTTCTTGACCCCCCCCCCGTAATTTTCTTGAACCCTCCCTGAACCTAAAACCTAGCATAGGCAAATAAATTAATTTAAAAATTTATACCTATTATAATCATGTAGTCAAGAACTGTAATTATTTAGTTTAATAGTTACATTAAGATACATTTAGTTGTTGGTGTGCCGTGGGTGTGCCTTGAAATAAATCAATAAAAAAAGAAAATAATACTCACGAACTCGTCCCAGGCAGGCACACAGGATGAGCAGGGCCAGCCCGCAAGCCCACACGGGGCGGTTGAGTGCCGCGTACAGGGCGCCCTCTAGCGGGTGGTAGCTGCGCCACAAGTAAGTCGCCCCCACCACCAACACCGTCGTCATCGTCGCTAGGCCTATCACCGCTCCGATCACTGACTTTTTCTGTAAATGAATCAGTGTTTTTTTTATCGAGCACCTTCTTCAAGATTTACTACTACTTACTAACTTGTTAATCTTGTGTCCACTGTAGGACAAAAGCCTCACCCTCAAAAGAGAGATGTTGCTATAATCCCCACGCTAAGCCTGGAAGTTGGGGTTGGTAGTTCCTGAACATTATTGCCCGTTCCTCGCATTATTTAGTAAGAGGATCATCAGCATAATTTCAGCCGAAAGACGTCCACAGCTGGACAAAGACCTTCCCCAAAATATCTGCTTGCATCAGATCTTCGGGTCGGTATGTTGCCAAGGCCAAAAGTCATCGGTGTTAGTATTTGAACCGCCCGGCAATTCTTAGTACCCAGACTAGTACCCCAGACTAAGAATTGCCGGGCGGTTCAAATACCAACACCGATGACTTTTGGCCTTGGCAACATACCGATCCGAAGATCTGATGCAATGCCCCGCCGTAACCACAGCTGTTACCAGGGCTGGGAATAGCGGGGCTGGCGGGGACTAGGAACTTTGTTTGGGTGTTATCATTTTGGGGGTTATGGCCATAATTGGTACAATTCTATGCCGGCCTACACGGCAACGCTTTATGGTACAATCAATTACAAATTTACCTGAAACAGTATGTTGCGCTACTGTGGCTGTCTCAAGTAATTTTGTAACTAATAGTACTTACGAATACTTTTAAAATAATTCTTGTGGCATGTCCGTGTGTGTAATGCAATCAACGCTTTATCTATCTAAAGAGAGAAGTACGGAAGTTGCATTTACTGTTGATATTCTCTTCAAGTTGCCATTGTCCCTGGATTGGGCGAACAAGTACCCGGCGAAGACACCGATGATGTACGCCGCAAACCGCGTGTGGCTCTTGATATACATCAGGTGGAACTGCTCACTTGCTCGGGGATTCTTTACGAAACTGAAAAAAGGCAAATCCTATAGTTTATTCATGACAATAAAGGAATCTATATATACTTAATTCTCGGCCTTCCTCATGCTAAAAGATTAGAGAAGAGACCAAGTAGAAACTGTACGTAACAATAAGTAATTTCAATTTATAATTTATATCTTGTAATGTAGTGTTCCTGAAGGGAAGCTAGCATTAAACATTAAAAGTTACCTATATTAGGTATCCCCTAAGGCAAGGAGGTTGTTGTGAGGAAAAACAGCGATAACAAGTTTTACAAACGTTTATTATTAACCTAAATTATTATACAAGCTCAGTTCTTAATACTAAGTTCGCGTTGAATAAAATAGAATTTGCTTCTGTTTTATATTTTAGTTTACGCGTAATTTATTATAAGACATCCACTCTATTCATAATTAATTATTGTTCAATAAATAATTTAATGGTGTAAACGTGCGATCACAGACATGCAATGGCCATGTTTCAGCATGCGGAATGTAATTTTCCATGGTTGTGAAGCTGTGACGTCACGCCATTCGTTTGTTTTTAACACGCGCCGCAAATCAACAAAGTTGCGTAACTTCTATTGGAAAGTTACTTTTAATATCATTTCTAATGAGCAATATATTTTCTCAAACTTCGAAAAGAAACAGAATTAAATTTGTTCCTTCAGACATAATAATAAAGTACCTAAATGAGCAATGACTACAGTCTATTATTTTTATTTATAGAGACGAAGTTTAGAAATGTATGTTAAATGTTTTCCTTACGATCTGTAGGAAGGAATATTCTATTTCCTTACATCAAAATACTCTATTTGTGCACGACAATAGGAAAATGGACCTTACGTAATTGTTGTGTTGTGTAAATAGTTTTAAAGTAGATCACATTCCATTATGTAAGTGTTAATAGCCTTTTAAGTGTGTAAATATTTTTCTTTTGTTATCTAATTGCTGCATTTAAGTGTCTATTGTATGTTTTATCTTTTGTTGCATTTAATTTGAACTAGTTTAGATTCTATTATGTAATAGGGTTGCATAATAAATGGTAAAGGTTTATGTGTTTCAATTAGCGGGTTGGCCTAAGAGAGTCAGGAAATAAAGACTAAAGGGTAATTAGGTCAATCCGCGAGATAAGCTTGCATACCGTAGGCGGCGCGGCCGCTACGCGACTGGCGCAATCTCCCCCCGCGCACCGGTTTATATTTATAGTACTGAAGCGGGGGGCGAGGTAAAGGGTTAGATTGCGTCGATTTTAAGGGTTTAAGGGTAAAAGCAAGCTTATCTCCCTATAGGGAAACGATTTATAATGTTGTTTTACATGTTTTTGTAATAATAAAATGTTAAAATGGATAATAAACACGCCAACAGCGAGGGCAAGGGAGGGGAGAGGGGAGCCACCCCGCAAAGTATTCCAATTAGAATATAAGAGGGGCGCGAATCGGCGTCCAGACAGACACAAGCGATCGGTCCTCCCGAGAAGGACAAAGGGATAGGAGGAAGAAGGCTCCCGAACCTGAGCTGTTGGCCCTGAAACTGAAGACAAAAGCTGTTTCTGTTCGACTTCCCCCACATCACGGCGTAGCCCCCCTGCAAACCGCCCGTCGACCTCCGGCCGACAAAAGGACTAAGCGTCGCCCTTGCTGCTGCCCACCACGTACCGCCGCCGAGCCGAGAGCCCCAAGCTCATCGAAGAAACTACAGTCCACGTTTCTCTCGGCGGAGCGGCCCTCCGGTACATTGTTGGTCCTACGGAGCCGGATAAAATGCCAGTCACCAGAAGCAAGAGCGGCGCCACGTACACGTCGGAATCGACGGGTCGCCGCGCCGTGACGACGACGGAACCGACGCCCCCGCCTCAAGCGCCGGCGGTGGGCACATCCGGCGGCCCCGCGCTACAAGAGTCGCCGGAATCGCCTACGCCGGCCCCAACCGAAGCCACGGAGCATCCGCCAGTCAACATACCAACGACAAGGGAAGCGAACAGGGAACAGCTCACAGGGCCACCGCTACGACCTCCTATCACGAAAAATCAAGATGAATCAACGCTGCGGCCGCGGTCAAGGACTTCAACACACAAGTCGGACCGAGAACGTCGGCTAGCGCGCCTACAGATGAACGAGAGGCTAGCAGAAATGGAATACGAAGAAATGCAAGCTGCCAACAAACTCAAAAGAGCTCAACTGGAAAGAGCAATCACCGAGATGGAAGACCGTTTGGGGACATCCTCTGAAGAAGAAGAGGAAGAAGATTGTGCGCTAACCACACAGAAGGTTGGCAATTGGCTGGAGAAGTACCCCCCCCACCCCGCGGCGGCCGCCGCGGAGATCGAGATGCGGGGAGGGTGCCCCCCACCACCGCCTCACCCCCCCGCAAGGCCCGAAAACGTAATGGAGGGACGTGGACAGGGAGCTCATGCAACCAGGGCGCATGAGCAACGAGCTAGCCGAAGAAGCTCGCCTGCGCGCTCCCACAGCTGCCGCATCGACTTAGCCGACCTCGCCGCAGCTATACGAGAAGCCAAGCCAACGACGAGTCAACTGCAGCCGAAATACTTGGTCGAGTTGCCGCCGTACACGGGGAGAGCCGACGAGTGGCTATCATTCAAGGCCACCTACACCCAAACGAAGGAAAACTTCACGCCATCGGAAAACATAACGCGCCTTCGAAGAAGCCTAAAGGGAGCTGCATATGAAGCCGCCTCATCGCTACTAATCGTGCAAACGGACCCAGAGAAGATAATTCAAGCGCTCGAGCGAAGATTCGGGCGACCCGAAGCAATCGTCTTAGCGGAAATGGACAAAATCAAGACGCTGCCAAGGATCACCGACAGCCCGCGGGAGTTAGCCATCTTCGCGAACAAGGTCGCCAACATCGTCGCCGCCGTACAAGCTCTAGGGAAGATCCACTACCTGAACAATCATCAAACGCTCCGCATGGTCGTCGAGAAGCTCCCGCCAATAATGAAGAACAAATGGTACGACTACGCCGCCCGCTACAAGTACGAAGAGGAGCCGAAACTTATCAAGCTAACCGAGTTCCTGGACGAAGAAGCGGATAAATGCGCCGAGTACGTCACAGCGGAGAGAGAAACAGATCGACCAATCGCAGCGAGGAAGCGAACGACCGAGCGTACATACGTCGTGGATCAACCTGCGAAGAGCAAGCGAGACAACGAATGCCCGGCCTGCAAACGCAACCATCAACTCCCTGCGTGCCCGCAATTCAACGACGCCGATGTCCGCGAGCGATGGGAAATCACGAAGGCCCACAAGATATGCTTCAGATGTCTACGCAGCACGCACAGAAGAATGTCTTGCCGCGCCCGACCGTGCGGCGAGAACGGCTGCAACATGCGTCATCACCGACTGCTGCACATGCCGCGGAGGCCCGAGAACGTCGAGCCGAGAAGCCAGGACGCGCCACAGCCCGAGACGACAGCCACACAAGAAGAGGTGCTGTCTACCACCGTCGAACAAGAGCCACGGGACCCGATGCGAAGAGCCTATCTTAAGGTCGCTCTAGTCACACTGAGCGGACCTAAAGGTAGCCTAGATGTCTACGCACTATTCGACGAGGGCAGCACTGTCTCGGTCATCGACACGAAGCTGGCGGAGGCGCTCGGCCTTGACGGCCCGACCGAGCCTATGACGGTGCAAGGAGTCCACGGCACAGAGACGACTCACGACTACAGCAAGAGGGTGACGGCGACTATCAAGGGCAAACACGAAGAGCAAGAATTCCAACTGCGGGACGCGCGCACGATGAACAACGTCGACTTCTTCACACAGACCGTGCGCGCCGACGACCTGAAGGGCTGCAAGCACATTGAAGACATCGCCAGCAAGCTCACCTACAACAGCGCGACGCCGAAGATACTCATCGGCCAAGATAACTGGGAACTCATCGTCACTAGAGAAGTCCGCGACGGCACCCGATCTCAACCCGTGGCGTCGCGCACAAAGCTAGGATGGGTGCTGCACGGCTGCCGTACGTCACGCACAGCTCCGGTCATGTTCTGCGCACACCTGAACCGCGCGGAGAGGGCACATGACCACCTGGAAGAAATTATGAAGAAGCACTTCGCCTTGGAGTCGCTGGGCATAGAAGCCAGGAAACAAAGCAGCGATCCAGAGCAGCAGGCACTCAGAATACTCGAAAAAGGAAGCCGACGCCTGCCCGATGGAAGGTTCGAAACCGGCCTACTATGGCGAGATGAAAGCGAGAAGATCCCCAACAACTACGATAACGCAATGAATCGCCTACGTAGCCTGGAGAAGAAGCTAGATCGCGACGAAGATTTGAAGTCAAAATATGAAGAACGCATCCACAACCTGCTGAAGTCAAACTACGCCGAGCGCGCAACAGCGCCCCCTACCGGCGGGAGAACGTGGTACCTACCTCACTTCGCCGTGATCAACCCGGAAAAAGAGAAGATTCGTCTAGTACACGACGCAGCCGCCAAGTCGCACGGCCGCAGCCTCAATGACATGCTGCTGCCGGGCCCCGATCTACTACAGTCACTACCGGGCGTCGTCATGAAGTTTCGCCAACATCCAATCGCCGTGTCGTCGGACATCAAGGAAATGTTCATGCAAGTCAAGATACGAAGCGAAGACCGCGACGCGCTACGCTTCCTATGGCGCGGCGATCGACGAGGCAACGAAACACCGGAAGAGTACCGCATGACGTCACTCATCTTCGGCGCGACTTCATCGCCGTGCACCGCTCTCTACATCAAGAACAGAAACGCCCGCGAATACGAAGAGAGCCACCCAGCCGCCGCACAAGCCATCCAATACAATCACTACATGGATGACTACCTACAGAGCTTTGCGACCATCGAAGAGGCCATCGACACAACACTCGCAGTCGACCACGTGCATCGCAAGGCAGGATTCGAGCTACGCGGCTGGGCAGCGAACGACGAGAACGCTATTCGCACATTCACACGGGCGACAGAGGGCGCTGCGACCGCTACAGTGGAGATCGGCGGCAACGACATAGAGAAGACGCTAGGGCTGCTATGGTACGTCAAGGAAGACACACTGGGGTTCCGCGTGAACAAGAAGAGAGTACCGCGAGAAGTACTAGAGGGCCTACGCGAACCTACGAAGAGAGAAGCGCTCAGCCTCATCATGTCAATCTTCGACCCGCTCGGCATCATTTCGCCTATCACTACGCCGGCGAAACGGATTATGCAAGACACATGGAAGTACAAGACGGAGTGGGACGACAACATTCCTAGCCCCCTAGTACCGAGATGGAAAGCCTGGCTAGGATGCCTAGGTCGCCTACCCGAGCTGCGAGTACCACGCTGCTACGACGCCGAGCCAGCGACAGAGAGGGAGATACACACATTCGTCGACGCGAGCGAAGAGGCATACGCAGCGGTCGTGTATCTGCGCAGCAAGCACGCCGACGGCTCCGTGAAGATCGCCATCGCCGCCGCGAAGAGCCGTGTCACGCCTACGAAGCCCACATCCGTCCCGCGGCTCGAACTACAGGCCGCGGTAGTCGGAGCAAGGCTCGCCCGAACAGTAGAGGAGGGACACGACTTCACCATCGCACGCCGCGTCTTCTGGAGCGACTCGCGCACCGCACTCGCATGGATACGCTCCGAGCCGCGCACCTACAAAGCATTCGTCGCGCATCGCCTCGCCGAAATCGAAGATCTCACCAAGAAAGAAGAATGGCGCTGGGTGCCCACAAGAATGAACCCGGCCGACGACTCGACGCGAAACACGCCTAGCGACCTCTCGCCGACCCACCGATGGTTCACCGGGCCCGACTTCCTGTATCAAGACGAAGACAGCTGGCCGATAGAAGCGAAGCAAGAGAAAATCGTCACTGGAGAAGAGAGAGAAGCACCGAAGCCGGAGGGACCCGAACAATGCCACGCTCTACACGAGACAAGCCCCGCTTCACTCATCGACTTCACTAGATTCTCAAAGTGGAGTCGCCTAGTACGCACTATGGGCCGCGTACTACAGTTCATCGACCTCTGTCGCGGCCGCCACTTGATCGCCGCTGCACGCCGCAAGAGGACTATGAAGAACGCCGAAAAGGACGAAACTTATAGAAGAAACGTCAAGAAACCGAAAGCGAAGCAAAACGACGCCCGACAGCCCCACATCGCGTCGAGAATCAAACCTCTAGAAGCGAGGTTTTTGTATGGAGCGGAACGCCTGTTGATAAAGATAGCACAAACGCAATCTTACAATGAGAGAGAGAGAAAACAGAAGCGTTTAACTACAGCCGCCACAAATGGTTTAGCGGGCCTCAGCGTGATAACAGACAGCGAAGGCGTCATGAGACTACGCGGCAGAATAAGCGAAGCCGACACCATCGACTACGAGACCGCCAACCCGGCCATCTTAGACGGAGCGCACCGCTACACAAGATTGTACATACAACATGTACACGAGAAGCTACATCACGGCGGCGTCGAGACGGTCGTCAACGAGCTACGGCAGCGACTATGGATTGTACGCATACGACCGACGGTGAAAGAAGTCATCAAGCGCTGCCCGACGTGCCGCCTACGAAAGGCGAAGCCTGCGAGCCCCTCCACGGGGAACCTGCCCGCCGCGCGCCTCGCCCATGGCGCGCGCCCCTTCACCTTCACCGGGGTCGATTACTTCGGCCCGCTGGAGGTCACAGTCGCACGTCACCGAGAGAAGACGTCACGCGCCGTGCATCTAGAGTTGGTACAATCACTAAGTACCGACTCCGCCATCAACGCACTGCGCCGCTTCATAGCGCGGCGCGGGTGCCCCACCGAACTATGGAGCGACAACGCGACATGCTTCCGCGGCGCCGACCGCGAGCTCGCCGAAGCCGGGCGCGCCCTAGAAGAGGAGGCGTCAAGACACCGCATCACCTGGCGCTTCCTACCGCCCGCCGCCCCCTTCATGGCTGGCGTGTGGGAGAGACTGGTCCGCACCGTGAAAGAAGCCCTACGAGTCGCCCTGCACGAGCAACGCCCCAGCGACGAGACACTGGCCACGCTGCTCGCCGAAGTCGAAGCCACCGTGAACTCGCGGCCACTCACCCACGTGGCCGTGACGCCGGACGCGCCACCCGCCCTCACGCCGAACACGATCCTGCTCGGCCCCAACAGTCACGTGCCGACACCGGGCACGTTCGAAGAAGCCGACATCGACGCGCGCGCACACTGGAAGCGCGCGCAGCGCCTCGCCGACATCTTCTGGCGGCGCTGGGTCCGCGAGTACCGGCCCCTACTGCAGAACCGGCGGGAGCCCCACGCGAGCGGCGCTGCACCCCGCGTCGGCGACATGGTCATCATCGGCGACCCCAACCTGCCCCGCAACACCTGGCCGAGAGGACGAGTGACGGCCGTCTACCCTGGCAAGGACGGCGAGGTACGAGTCGTGGACGTCACCACCAGCAACGGACACGTGCTGCGGCGGCCCACCAAGAAGATCGTCGTGCTGCCAGTGGATTCGCAAGATGCGACGGCGGGAGAATGTGCACGACAATAGGAAAATGGACCTTACGTAATTGTTGTGTTGTGTAAATAGTTTTAAAGTAGATCACATTCCATTATGTAAGTGTTAATAGCCTTTTAAGTGTGTAAATATTTTTCTTTTGTTATCTAATTGCTGCATTTAAGTGTCTATTGTATGTTTTATCTTTTGTTGCATTTAATTTGAACTAGTTTAGATTCTATTATGTAATAGGGTTGCATAATAAATGGTAAAGGTTTATGTGTTTCAATTAGCGGGTTGGCCTAAGAGAGTCAGGAAATAAAGACTAAAGGGTAATTAGGTCAATCCGCGAGATAAGCTTGCATACCGTAGGCGGCGCGGCCGCTACGCGACTGGCGCAATCTCCCCCCGCGCACCGGTTTATATTTATAGTACTGAAGCGGGGGGCGAGGTAAAGGGTTAGATTGCGTCGATTTTAAGGGTTTAAGGGTAAAAGCAAGCTTATCTCCCTATAGGGAAACGATTTATAATGTTGTTTTACATGTTTTTGTAATAATAAAATGTTAAAATGGATAATAAACACGCCAACAGCGAGGGCAAGGGAGGGGAGAGGGGAGCCACCCCGCAAAGTATTCCAATTAGAATATAAGAGGGGCGCGAATCGGCGTCCAGACAGACACAAGCGATCGGTCCTCCCGAGAAGGACAAAGGGATAGGAGGAAGAAGGCTCCCGAACCTGAGCTGTTGGCCCTGAAACTGAAGACAAAAGCTGTTTCTGTTCGACTTCCCCCACATCACGGCGTAGCCCCCCTGCAAACCGCCCGTCGACCTCCGGCCGACAAAAGGACTAAGCGTCGCCCTTGCTGCTGCCCACCACGTACCGCCGCCGAGCCGAGAGCCCCAAGCTCATCGAAGAAACTACAGTCCACGTTTCTCTCGGCGGAGCGGCCCTCCGGTACACTATTTCTACCTGAATACTCTTCTCAGGATCCCTGAAATTATAATATGGTTATGTATTTATTTAGGCATATCGTAGGCATATCGTGGGTAATTAAATGAGCCATGCTTTATATACATTACTAATGACTGAAAATGCTTACGGTGGTGGTTGGAGTACACAAACTTCTTTACAAACCATATTTTTGTATTACGAACTAGCTTTCCGCCTCGCGTTAAAAGTTTTTCCTGTGGATATTTCCGCGGTAAAAGGTAGTCTACGTTACTCCCCAAGATGTATTCTATTTTTATACCAAAAATACAACTTACTATCGTTCGTTAACAGCTCATATATGTCCCCACCGAGGGGCTCGAGCCTACCCTGATACCAGGGTGAATAGGCCTTAGTCGACCACGCTGGCCCAGTGCGGGTTGGTCAACTTCACACACAACCTTTGAATTTCTTCGCAGGTGTGTGCAGGTTTCCTCACGATGTTTTCCTTCACCTTAAGAGCGTTGACAATATTGCTGGAATTAAATAATGCTGCAGCTCCATTGTGTGGTCTTCATTCAAGGATTGTGAGAAATGTTTCGTAGAATCTTTCGTCTCTGCTTTGTGATGCTTTGGGATTCGGATTGGTATTGGAAACGTACATATAAATTCGAAAATCGAAAACACATTGGTACGTGCCGAGGTTTGAACCATCGAACTTCGGAACGGAAGTCAACGGGCCTAGCCACTTGGCCACCGACGCTCGTTTCTTAACTCAACTTACTATACCTATAAACAAACAATTACTTATTTACAGATGTTTTATCTCACTAATGCAGGCGAGCTATACTTGTGTGTGCTTGTGTGTGCACATTGTGTTTGTGTGCGTAGCGCTCAGTTTAGTAGTAAGTACACAAGAGCACGTGTCTATACGCACACAACTACGTACTTCTACTACAAGTAAGGCTCACCTGCATTCATGAGATATTAAATTAACACCTGTACATAAACGAACACAGCATGACGAAATACCTCAGTACTATGATTCACGCAACTTGCAAGTTATTTTCTCACAGGTGCAATTAAATCACTCTATCTAATTACAATATTACCAAGTCTAGAAGATTGTGTCGTTTTATAAATCAAATGATAATACGTCAACGCGGCTATTAGTGGTTTTGCTCTGTTTCATTAAAGATTACTTTAATTGGTTCATGTTGTTAAGCTAACTAGGAAGTGTTTATGATTTTAATACAGTAAATGTTTCATTTCATCATCAACACCATTAAGTTCCTGGCTGGATCAAATATATATAAATAATTTAATAAGAAGAACAATTTAAATGACTCTTCGAGATAGAATTACGCTGAATTTTTTCGCTATTTAGCTCTCTTGCATTTCAATGCTCTTAAGAAATACAGGAATTACTCGTACTTATATGTTCTCTCCTTTTTCTACATTAAAGTGCGTAATTTGTGCCAACAGTGCAAATAAATGTGTTTTTGTTTATTTTTTTCATAAAGAGTATAATATATTAATAAAAAATAATCCACTTACATTATCAAGCTGTCATTTCCAAAGAATCATGCTAAGGATATACTGTGCAAATTGCTACCTTCTCTTTTTTTCCGCTTCGCAAAGTGACTAAGTCCCCTTTTTATAAAGTCGAGGTACATTTTCATTTGCTGCCAAATTTATCACAGCTGTAAGGTCAATGTTGACTAGACAAACTTACTCGTATGTAAACAACTGTATAGCTGGCTGGTTCTGTATGTAGCTGATGATACCAGGCACACACACCGACGCCATTGTCAGCACGCCTGCGCAAGAGACGCCCAGCTTCGGCCAACGGGTGTACACCCAGAACACCAGGATTGTGAGCAGGAAGAAGTGGAAGTCGCACGGAATGTACCACGATATCACTATACACTAGAAAAAAATACTCAGCTTGTCATCATTATACTAAGATTAAAATTGTTTTAGATTATTTTTAAATTATTTTAATTTATACTTAGCTATTTTAAAATGTAGACGTTAATATTAAGTTATTATTTTGTTAAGTTAGTTTAAGTCCTTCTTTTTTTGCCCATAACACAGGGATTTATTTACCCTAGCTTGGGCACGTAAATTATTTTGCTACAACTGTTATTTTAGTCTAGATTATTATTTTGTACAATGAAATTAGAAATTAGAAATTAGAAAACTTTATTTGTAGGATATGAAATAAATTATTATTATTATTATCGTTTCATAAAGATGTAGTAGGTGGAATCTGGACTAGTCGGCAGTACTGGTCCACCGGCACATCAATATCCTTTCACATCTATTTCAAACTATTCACGGTCTTCGAGAGACATCACTTTTGGTGGCTAAACAGACCGGTGCAATATTATAGCAACACCGCAGGCATGACGAAACAATTTTGCGACACAAAATTGCATTAAAAAAAAGGTTTGTAAAGCATGTGACCGATATTCTTACAATATTGTCTTCGTCTACATAGTTCCCGAGCATGAGCAGACTGAGCCACCAAGTCTTGCGGCAGGGCTCCGCCTCGCCAGCCACGCTGCGGCCCCACAGCGGCCCCGACCCCACGTACGGGTACACTGCTGCGTAGAAGAATATCACCACTGCATACGCTACTACCAACCTGAAAGCGAGCAGCGATGTAATAAACTACTGTTTGGTTAGTTTATCGTTTAATATCCTATTGTTGCCATATAGGGATTCTTCAAATTCGAGATTAAGACTTATTATGTCATTACGAGAATTTACCGTAAAAATAATCTGCCCTTAACAGAATTAGCCCTAACGCGAATAAAGGAATACAGCTAACTTTTCCGATTAGTATTTAAATTGTGAATACTTTGGCTTTTGTTAAAAAGTAAAAAAATAATTATTGTAAATAAATCCGTATTTATAATTCTCTGATTTTAATTTAACCAAGGATGGACTAGATAAGGCAGAATATTTAAGTATTTTAATTTGCCATTCCTGTTACCTCGAATAATGTGCGCACATCTTTCTCACCTGATGTACCTCCTGACGATCATGAGGAAAGGGTTGAAGAGGGGTTTATTTGTGAGCTTCTTCAGGGCAGTGGCCGCCAGGAACCCGGAGAGGACGAAGAAAGAGTCCACGAGTAGGTCATCATGAAGTAAAAACATTCCCAAAATACTCAGCGCTACCTACAACAACTACACTATTAGCAAATGGAAGCATGTTATAAATACAATACAAATTATTTTCTATAAGCACAGAATACATTAACAGAGTTACAATTTATACAGATGAAAAAGAATGCAATTGGTGGCTTTATCGGTTTAAGCGATTTCTTCCAGGCAACCTTTAGGCGAGAGTAGCAGTACAGAGGAAAAGAAAAAGGCGAAGAAAAGAGGAAGAAGAAAGGAAAAGAAAAAGACCTTCATTGCTAAACTCGTAGGGTAAGCTGGCTAAACTACTGAGCAGAAATTGTCTGTCGAACTGTGTCAAAAGCCTTCGAGATCTCAAGTGAAACCACAAGTGCTTAACCATTTTTTTTCATATGCCCTCACCTGAGCCGTGCGTGACACTCACAAGGAGTTAATTAAAATTTAATTTATTCATTGACCGCTCCAGCGAAAGTCATGCCGGCTGTCGCTAAGTTCTCCAGATATGATATTACAACCATTTTTCGTCAGGCATCTGAACTGCAAAGTTCAGGATTCATTCCATGGCCTTACCAGTAAATATGTAATGATCAGCCTCATTACAACTTCCATTTTTAAGGTCTTTAGAAAGCTAAACTAGCTTGCACATTAGCAATATTACACGATCTTGGTCCATTTTTTAAATAACAACTTTTTGCTTAGTTATTTCAAAATGTGGATACTTTATTTTAGTCGGGATAGAGACCCTGAGTGAAAAATTTTAAGCAGTGAGTAGCTAAACACAACAAAACAACAATTGAGGGTACAATGAATAACAACTCACCTACCTGATCAGCTTGGAGTCCGTTGATGATGGGCCCCGCGTTAAAGATCCCGACCTGGTGGCCCATCACTATGAACACGATGGTCAGGAATCGGATCCCATACAGGATTTCCGCCCCCTCCTTCTTCATATTCAAAAGATCTTTGCAGTTTTCTTTTAGGCAGAAAGACTTAATAATCTTGTACTCTGTAAATAATTATTTAATGTCACACGTCCGTCTATGGGTCATAGAGATTTACATCTCTATACCAAATTTCAACTCGTTCAGTCCAGTATTTTCAGAGGAAGTACTTAGGCGCTGTGTCCGGTACGGACAGACACCGAAGTGATCCTGTAAGGGTTCCGTTTTTTGTTTTAGAAGTACGGAACCGGATAGAGACATTGACATAGAAGTAGAGTTTTGTTTCTGCTGCGTTCAAGAGTTACAAAGCGTGGGAAAATTGGGTGATGTGATAGATGAAATCCTACAAGATAAAAATATCTCTGGTAATTGATGTCGATAAAGAATACTTTTCTTAAAGTTGTAGTACCAACAAGTTTTTTCTGGTTTTCATCATCATCATCATTCGTCCGCTTTCGCTTATTTTTATATCCACATTATATATTTTTTTAAGTTTATTTTTTTATTAGAACTCTTATTGAGCGAGTTGTAGTTTTTGGGACAAAGGTTTTAATTATGGACAAAGTGAGTTTAGAAAAGTGTTTTATCTTCGATCTATTTCAAGTTCGTAAGTTTTAGAGGTTATAAAAATAAAATTAACATACTGAGGGTATTTTGATCTGGATACCTCTTGCAGTTCAAGTAAGTACATATTAGAGATGTCACCACCAAGATTGTCACGAAAGCCCTGTGAACGGAAGATACAGTTGAAAAAATATGTCTTATGTATTTTATTATTAGCATGTTATCGGCATTTACAATAAATAACAACAAAATATATTGTTCAACAAAAATGAATGCTAAAAAATATAATGCATGTTGGGACATTTGACGATAGTTCACGTCATCACTTAAAAAAAAGATATATGGTAAGTCGTTTGAGACTCGAAATATACATACTCGTATTAGTCTATTATTATCAAAAACGTGCGTCTCATTTAATAGGTGTATCACTCACGGAAGAAGATTAATGCCTGTGGAGTGAATTAATGAGATGACGGCTTGAGAGGAAAAAAATCTGAGACACTCACACGAAGCCATAGAACCTGCCATCGAACGCCCTGCCCTGGTCGGGCCGCTGGCAGGGCTCGGTGACGGCGATGCGCGCCCGCATGCCCGCGGCGCCGAGGTGGCTGCGTGCAAGCAGCGTCGCCATCAGCCGCTCCACTGCGCGGGCGCCGCATGACGCAGGCACGCACCCCCCCCACGTCAGCTCGTTCAGGGGACGATGGATGCTGGATTTGTTGCGCTGACGGTTTGGAAAAAATAAAACTAGATTTACTTTTTAAAACTTTCACGGTTGATTTCATAACTATTAAGATTTAAAACAGGATAAAAAACGGGTTAGAAAGAGGGTAGACAAAATATTAGCCCATAACAGCCACCCGCATGTTCTCTTCAGTCGTCCCGTGATCATGGTGCATGCAACTGCATCGAAATATCGGGCACTCACACAAAACAAATACCACGGTAAATATCCCGTTTGAAATCTTAATAGTTATGAAAACTAGATTTCTTGGTTACAAAAAAAAGCAAAGAAGTTACTGATACTGATTAGAGTGTAAAGGTTTTTAATTTACAAGCGAGGTAGGTAGCAAAATTTTAGTAATTATTTTTGCTCATCAATTATTTTCATTTGAAATGAGATAAAATTACCATACAAAAGATTGAAACTTATTTGTTGTCAAAATATTTTGAACTAATGTCTTTAAACATAAATAAACTTTTATTTTTAGCGTCATTTAACCCAAATTCTTTAGGAAAGGTCATTCGAATCAACACTTTTTCCGATTTTCCGATTGACGTATTATGCAAATTAAGCACGCTACGGTTATGTTCATGAAGGAAGAAAAAATTTTACGCGCCCAGATGGAGTAGTAATCATGCCTATTTTGTATCGAAACCAATGCGGCCGCTCAGAGGGGTGGGAGGGTAGGTGGAAGCGGGAGACGGGGTTTGCCTTTTAACTATATCATTCTCTATACACATCTTTGAATACGTTACGTTAGAAAAAGATAGAGACATTTATGTTATGACATGCCCAACTAAAAACAAAATATCAATAAAGTACGACATTTATTTGCCTATATTTGGCATGTAAAAAACAAGAAACTTAATGGTTACTGAATTTGAATATAGTGATGTGATGTGGTATGAATCGTAACGTATATTTATCGATTATTTTCGTACATTTTATCACATGGCTACTGGACTTATTTATCGAACTTCTTGTATACAATGGTGATTAACTTGCAAATGGAATGGAAAAGCAAAAATAATAACATTATTGGGAATTGCATACTTCTTTGGGCATTTGGTATTTTGTCTTTTTGCTTTTCCATACTTATATTACCTATATCTGTTATTTCCTAGAGAGCAGCGAACTACCTAGAGAGGCATAGAGACAGACAAATAAAAATACATTACAAATTTTAAAACAATATTTTTAATTTATATTTTTAACTGTTTACATTATTGTATAACGTATTTTACATTACGTGTAAAAAAACTTTTGACCACCTATTTTTCTCGTAAATTTATCATTGATGTTGCATAATATTTATTACAATGTAAATTATTAACAACTAGCTCGCCCGCGTTAAGTTTTTCCTGTGGGAATGAGAAATTTTTCCCGCGGTAAAAGTTAGCCTATGATCTTCCGCAAGGTCTATTCTATCTTTGTGCCAACTCCGCCCGCTTTCACAACTTTTCCTATGGGAATGAGAAATTTTTCCTATGGGAATGAGGCTTCAGTTTATTCGTAATTACTGTTATTAAAATAAGCTGAGCAGATTCTGCTATATTTGGTTGAAATCCAATTTTGGTCTCTCCCGCATGTTGGCACCCATTTACGTTTTGCGCCGGATATTTTGGAAAACTGCGATAAATAAATGAAATAAAAAAGTAATTAGCTGATGACTCGATTCTATATTATTTTTTATCGACTACTTCACATCACTAAAAATCAACAACATAATTTTCTGCTAAAAACTTGACCACGAAAATTGTAAAAACGAAGCGGTTTACTGGTTTGTTCCCGTTGTCCCCATTAAAAATATCCCCATGTAATGGGGACAACGGAACTGTAATAAATTAATTAAATTACTTCCCGCTGTCCCCATACTACCGTCATAAGAAAGAAAGACGCATCTACACTGAGCTTCAATCAGAGAAAAAAAATGTTTTGTGTTGCCTAAATATAAAAATTCGCTGCTTGTAAGGCACCTATTTCACTGGCGACAAAGACAAAGTCGTGCAAAAACGAAAAGGGACGCAGTTATGCGCAAGAGTGAGCGAGGTGTATTTGTATCTCATTCTAACGCATAACTGCATCCCTTTTCGTTTTTGCACGACTTTGTCTTTGTCGCCAGTGAACTATGGCACTAAGATAATAAAAAAAAACTATATTTAAAAATTCAATAATGCGTGTGTGTTTACATGCATATTATATCTTTCACGTTGTAAATAAATAGTATGAATAAATTATTTTTTTATTGTGAATATTAGACATTTTCCTTTTCTTGCTAGTAAAAAAAATATTTAAAAAATCATAATACTACAATGAAAAGTCGCATCTGGCTAGACGCGACTTTTCAACTTAGTATCTCTACAATTTTTGTCTAAGAACTTGAAAAATACTTGCCTAAAAACATTTCTAAAGGCATGCAAAAGGCAGACTAGGTTTGCATTTCCATGTTGATTGAATATAATATAATTACGTTACAGATTATATAACATTTACAATTACATGTTAAAATTATTTGCTCTTATTATCCAGGAAGAAACTGGAAAATACATTTGTGTTGACCTCATCGCTGGCTGCATTTCTTATTTTTATGTATTTTAATGTTGTAGATGTTTTTAAGTAAAAATAGATGTAGAATCGGTTTGGTCGGTTGGTAATATTATACGAATTAGAATTATTTGTATTTTTTTGTTGTTACAGTCTGAGAGGCTTAACCGATGCTCAAAAATACTGTCTTTGGTGAAGCTATCCACCAATTTTTCTGCTTTGCAAGAACTTACCCCAAGTCTGAGATATAGATAGAGTGCCTACTTTCAGACTTGACAGCATTTGGTTACTCAATACCAACGTTCCCGAGAAAGGTTAATTTTTATTAGTTGTAATAAAAGCTACTTTTAAAAGCTCTAGGCAGTTCAAATAGGAAAAGAATTTAAAAGTATGTTTTTGAAATACTTTCATCGCTTTATAATTATTTTCGTAGAACATTTCATTTCCCGCCAAGGCCAACTGTAAGACATTTCGCAAGAAATAAGAGCTGTGCCTGTTGTGTTTGTTTTTTAATGTCCATTACTTGTGTATAAATTTATGTACAATAAAATGATAAATAAATAAAATAAACATTTAGTTTTTGTTTCTAGATGACAGACAAAGGCTAATATCACAAATTACTTCTAAACTGTCCAAAAATATTATGTAGAACGATTTTTTTGCATAATAATTATTGTGTAGGTTTAATAACGTTTTAATTAGCCCCGTCTCTTGTAAGAATTAATTTTATTTTATTTGTAAGACGAGCACAACAGTTTACAATCACATAAATGCTAACGCATATTTTGTATATAGGTTTTGACCAAGATTGTCGAACCAACCAAGTGTAGTACAATTAAGAAATATCTGAGAATATGTTTTATACTATTTAGTTTCTTTTTATCAAATTTTGTTTCACTTTATTTTCCTCTCAAGCTAATAACGTAACTAAAATTCAAAATGTACATTTAATGGGGACAATGGCACATCATAAATTTTCAATTCCCGCTGTCCCCATGGAAAATAATGCAATGGGGACAACGGGAAGAAATTTTAAATACTTCCCGTTGTCCCCATTATGGGGACACGGCAATGGGGACAACGGGAACTAACGGGTTTACTACTCACCAGAAAAATGTGATACCAGCAAGCTTTGTAGTTTTGCTTGCGGCATGGTTTCGGCACAATTTCACCGCACAATTGACCATTTCGCGTTATTTATTTTATTTCTGATATTTTATGACAGTGATGTTGTCCATGTCACATGCCGTGAACAACTATTTGAAAGAAAAGTGTGAATGTGTGTGTGAGTTACAAAATTGTATCATAGCCGGCACCCATATTATGTTTTGATTACTACTCCATATGGGCGCGTAAAATTTTTTCTTCCTTCATGGTTATGTTGCTCTATGTGAAATAACCGTAAAAAAATCTACCTCAATGGAATTAACACGTTAACTTACCATTATATAGTCCAAAGCTGACTCATAAGGCTGCACTGGTTTCTCATTGATTCTTCTTACAGGTTTATCAGTCCTCTCAAGTTGGATCTCAGCCAAACAGTACTGAGTGGTCAGTTCCGGGTGAGTTTTGGTCCAAGGTGCATTCATACACTCATCAAAATTGCCAAGTTCGTATCGATTGCCAAACAACAAGCCTTGCGGCTGTGACGAGATTGAGTCCCAGTCTAAAGGGAAAAGAAAATAAGATAATGATGCAGGGAAACATTATATACCTACTCTACAATAATAAATTGGGTTTAACATAAAAGAAACACGAAGGTCTCAGAGACTAAGAATGCTATGCTGTTATGCTTAATGTATTTTGTTTTTTTGGAGTGCTTTACTTTAATAATTAAAGGAATTTTTTAAACATCCATTATATTGTGATATGACCCTAATTGGTAAATAAATAAAAATATTTTTCTCGGGTGAAATATTTTTCAGACAAAGAACCAGATAGCTGACCCCCCTGCCGAATGCTGTGCGAACGCCATCGAGGGCGCCATCTATCGCTCCAAAAGGGCAGAAAAGAACGAACCAACGGCCAATGATACTTCTAAAATTTCAAACAATGCCATCTGTCGTAACTTACAATAAACTAAATCGTTAAAAGAATGTCAGTATAGCTAAGCCAATAATTAGGAAGGTGTAGTCTTATTTCGATTGTGTAGCTAAGTTACAGTGTGGCGAAGTTGTGCACGGTATGGCTGTAGATCTAGATTTGCCTGGATCAAATCCACGAGAGCATTTTAATTATTTTGTCTTTTTATTTTTTACTTTTCCAAAAAGATGCAATTACTGCTATGAGGATTTGATTCTTACATTAAAGATTAAAATAAAACAAAATATATGTTACAATAAATATGTTAACATTTTATTCTTTAATATTTTATCGACTAAAATGTAATATCCAGAGATTCAAACTGGCATTTTTTAGGAGAGAGAACCAACATGCTACTTTTATAATTTAAATTACATTTAAAATTATAAAGTAACAATTTATATCTCTCTTAATTTTGTTTCAATCTCAGGATGATTTTAGTTTATATAAAAACAAAGTTAGGCCAAATAGTGGTAAGTTATACAATAAAAAAAGAAAGGGAAAGTAGCTAACATAACCGCTGGTTCTCAAAGGCAAAATACTTATTTTGAAGCTTGAAACGTTCCCCAGGTCTTCTCCACAATAATTTTCTTCCATCTTTATCAGACTTGAAGCTCTTTTCGTCAGTAAAAATTACAATTTCGTTCTCCCAATCAAAATTTAAATATTCTGATGCGAATCTCATTCTGTTCTGGCTAGACAATGGGCTTCCGATGGTTGTTTTTTTTATAATTGGCTTATAATTATGTATTTCACATGCTTGGAGTATTTTCAAACTGAGTCAAGCGATATATTATATGTTATGGCAGTTGACCAAGTCGTTTTAAATGGGACTTCGCTATGAAGCCTTACGATTCCACAATGACGTTCTGATGCAGCAGTATAAGCTACCGGTGGTCGTCGGTCAGAGCGGTTACGTTTCATATCACCAGTTTCTTGGTATCGCCGAATCCATAAACGAAATGTATTTCTCTGCAATATAAAATACTATGATATAATTTTTGTCACGAAATCACATTCCACAAAATATTATTCTATATTATTTTTATAATTAGGTTTTATAAATAGGTATTCATATACGTATTATCTACTTACCGTGTCACCTAATTCTCTAGAAATACTTTTAATACTGTGGTTATCTTTACAACGCACTGTTGTTTTTGCTTTCATAAAATAATTTAGGTATATGAGAAGTAATGAAAATTGGTAACAGATTATTTTAAATAAAAGTAACCGGAGAGTGCATGAACGTAACGACGACGACGTAAAGTAAATACCTTGCCACGAACATTAGTTTTCTTTATAGTGTAAAACTTGAAATAATAAGTAACTACCCTCACATAATTTGTTCGTGTTATTTTGCATGCATTCTCTCTCAAAAAAAATACATCATAGCTATGAGTCATAGCAAAGTGTGGTATGATATCAAATTTCGATACACTTGACAACTTGTCAGTTGGCGCAGTGGTTTAGCGTTAGCTGTAAAGCTTGTGAATGCTAAGTTACGCGGTTCAAATCCGTTGACTATTCAACATAGTTTTTTTCCGTTTAATAAAAACGGACTTCTCACTATAATATTTATAAAATCAAGATATAAAATAGTGACGGCGCCGCCCGGCGGCGCGGCGGTCGAGATAACTAGTTTCTTGTGAAGCAAGTGTAGGCACATAATCATCTACTCTGCAGATGACGACGATTCTAATCGATGAAATATTGTAGAATAAAATGCAGACATAACATTCATAAATTATAAGTATATTTTGTATTGATTCTAATTTTATTAAAAGAATGAAATCCCCATAGCAAACACTGCGTCTCTTATAAAAAAAGTTAAAAATAAAAAAAGACTAAAACATGAATATGCGCTCGCGGGATCGATCCAGTTAAATCTCGATCTACAGCCATACCGTGCGCAACTTCGCCACGCTGTGACTTAGCGACATTTCCGAAATAAGGCTACACCTTCCTAATTATTGGCTTAGCTATACTGACAACATTCTTGTAACAATTTAGTTTATTGTAAGTGTAAGACAGATGGCATTGTTTTAGAAGTATCATTGGCCGTTGGTTCGTTCTTTTCTGCCCTTTTGGAGCGATAGATGGCGCCCTCGATGGCGTTCGCACAGCGTTCGGCAGGGGGGTCAGCTATCTGGTTCTTTGTCTGTACTTTAATGAAACGTAAAAATTGAAATTGAAATGTAAAAATTCTTATAGACTTTGCTGGTCTATATTGTGTATCGGGTATTTTGCGTCAAAAAGGCCTTTTAGCTGTTTTTTTTTTTCATGCAACCTTCCTTTATCTCATACTTTCGCTACGCTGCTGCTGTAAACATTGCAGAACGTATGTTAACAGTATTATTTTTACATCTTTTCCCAAGAATCATTTCTCGTAAATAGCAATAAAATCTTTATACAAACAGTTTGATTCAAATGAGTATTATTTTTTTCTGAAAAAGTAAAATTAAGAAAGTTGTTAAAACTATTTGCATATGCGCATGTCCTTTTAGGGTGTGTTATGTCGTCACCAAGGATCCCGTATCTTCTATCTATCTATACTATAATTAAACTGAAGAATCGGCGTGTCTGTACATTGATTTGTTTTTGTGAGGTGTTAATGGGTTAACACTTCACAAAAACAAATCAATGTACAGACATGCCGATTTTTGTGTTAAGCTACACTCCCTAGTGTAGCTTAACACAAAAACACAAGTTTTGAAAAAAAATTCCGCCTGTCGTCGGTCTGTCTGTCTGTTTGTACACGCTAATCTCTGGAACCGTTGGACCGATTTAAATGAAATTTTTCATGGTGGTACCTTAATATCCCCGGTCAACATCTTAGATACTTTTTATCATGGGAAATAAAAAACTAAATAATATAGATGATACTTTTATTAAGCATCTTAATTATACTTAACTAACTTAACCTACACCGTAAGTAAGCCGAATTAAAGAATTTATATCTTATTTTAATTTATTATATGAATTAATATCAACATCAACATCATCATCATCTATCATTATTATCTTTTCAACAAAAACACATGAATAAATGAACACAAATAAAAACGACAATCAAATAACCCGCCTCGAACCGTTCCCGGCGCAAAGGTGCCCAAATGTAAAAGGCCTCATTGTATCCCCATAAATTATAGCTTTTGGAAGTTTAATTTAATATATTTTTTTTTATAAAAAAAGATAAAAAGTATTTTGAGGCCTTTGCCTTCCTCAAAAATTACTGCAAACAATCCGCAAAGAAATTGCAATCGCTATTCTAGATACACAAACTTACCCCAAACAGCCCATAACGTAAAATTCTGCAAGCTGCGTAGCATGTGTAGCGTTGCGTTAAGACATGGCAACTCTTCTTTCGTCCAATTTTGATTCTTTAAAGCAAACACTACATCTTCAAGATACACACTTTTTGCATCATATTTATTGTCACTAGATTTTTGTCCGAAAACATTTTTCTTATTTTCAATTCGATTCTCAGGAATGTTTTCGTCTGTCGAAACTGTAGCACTCTTTCCAAAACCCTCGCTTAATTTAAACGCGTGTTCTTTATCGTTCTGCACATTTGATTCTACTTTGTATGGTGTTTCAGTTGATTCTAGAAAGGTTAAATTTTTTACATTAAGTTCATTTTCAGGTAGTCCTGTATTCGCTGGAGTAGAAAGAAATCTCTCTGTCACATGAGATTTTGTTGCACTTATAATAAAATTAGCCGCAAGACAAGTGAAAAATACGCGCTTCATGGTGTCGAGCACTAGGATGCCATCACGAACTGAACTGTAGCACGGAGATTTTTTATTATAAAGAGGATATTATTACACAATCTATGTACTCTTAGTCAGGCGATCATCGCAGTCATTAATTAGGACTATTGTTAAGATACAGGTATACCAAGGATATACTTGAATAATACTATCCACACAATACAAAATTTTGTATGGAAGTAGATACAGAAATAGCGCGTACTTTTTGTAAAGACTAGTCGCTAACAGTGTGTTAATCCGAATGATACACGTTCACGGTGATACATTATAAAACATTAATGTAAGTAAGTATTTGTGACGTAGCTTCTATGATATTCAATTCAAGAATGCCACTTATCTTACTCGTGTATTTTGTAATGTCGGTTCTATTCCCGGGTGTGGCAAGCGAATTTTCGAAAATCTTTGAATGAGGTTTTGTATCTTTTCAAAAATTAGGAATGTTTCCTTTGAGCAAAATTTTCTATGTACAGTATTAAGAGTACTTTCCCGGTGGTATTACAAAATTCCACCCTGTACAGGTAATTTTACTTTAAACCAATTTGTCCCAAGCAGGCTCTTGTAGTCTAAGCACGGTATTAATAACGTTTTTTTTAAATGGTGCTACTATCTGTACCCGATGTGGGTCGAGTCGGCGAGTCTTGTAGAGGTATATTTAGTAGTAGTCACTCTGTGAATTGTTCATCCTAACTGTACCCGAAAATAGACAAGCTCGTGACGTCACTGGCGTCTTCGCAAGGTACTATGCGTGCCAAATAAGAATAGGATCGCGTTTGCAGCTAACGTCACGTGACAGATGTCAAAATACGACAGAAAAGTACAGTCTACAAAAAAATCTAATGATATGAATATATAATAATTAATTCAAATTAAATGATAGAGGTAACACAAGCACAACAAACAGCAAAATAGTAATATTATTACTGGTCGCACCGATAGACGCGTCTGTGCTGCCAGATTATGTGGATTTTTGTGATTTAGGCTACCTCGAAGAGAGTTGGCCCCACTGAAAATTCCTAATAATGATTCTAATATGATTATTTTGAATATGTTAATTAATAATTTAGGTATGCAGGTATGCGTAAAAATCACGAAAATTCACATAATCTAGCAACACGGACGCGTCTGTCGGTGTAGTAATAATATTACTATTTTGCTTATTGTTGCGTTATCATTAAGATTTAATTTATTGAAATTAATTATTATATATAAAAATTATTACATTCTCTTGCAGACTGTACAAAGACATTTGGTGACATTTGTCTCGTGACGTTAGCTGCAAACGCGATCCTATTCTTATTTGGCATGCATAGTACATTTTGTAAACATGCTACGCAGTAAAATTTTCTGATAGGTAAATGTCGTGTTTTTTTCTGATTAGTTTGTTTTTTTTTTTCATATTTCAGCCTATGTTCCTTAGGGGAAATTATTCTGTTTCATGCGTAGATTCAACTACAACATTGTGCGCTAATAGAAAACGAAAAAAACGACGTTGACTTTTCCGATGAATATTTGTAATGTGAGGGTCTAATTTTATTTTCGTTTCCGAGAAACGTTTATTGGAAAAGATGTTGAAACAAAATCATTGCGTATGTCCTTTCAGTATTTGTCAAGCCATCACTTAAAGCACAGAATACCAAATACTAGTCCCTACAGAAGGTTCACTTAGCGACATAATTCAAATAAAGCTCCGTTACAATAAAGTGTAATTCAAATAGCACGGCACTATTAAAAATACGACATAGCTGCCTCCCTTTTTATTGCGTTTCGCGCTGATTTGTACCTTTAGTTCATTTTCCTGCTGCAGTTTTAGCTGAAGCTGTGATGTCACATGGAGCGCCAGTACATACCATTACCTCTGTTCTAAAGTCAACTCAACGACATCTATTGCAGGGATGTGGTACCAACGTGCGCTGTTACCGTCCAGCAAATTGTTCACCCCAATGTCACCCCTGATGTTATTCTACCCCACCCGATATAAGCAAGTTCACACGATATTATACAGATGTCGTAATTTGTAATATTTATATCTTTTATTTTATTATTGAAATAAAAAATACACTACCTGCTTATGATTTTTTGCATAATAGTAATAAATACAACATTATAAACGAAATATTTTCTATTTAATAATATTTATATTTATATTAATAAAAATATTTGTAATATTTATTATATTACAATGGGTAATAGGGTAATATTGGTAATAGGGTCTCGGGGTAGCCTCACTCCCTAGAGACCGCGTCCACAGGTGGCGGATAGTGGAATGCTCACTGGAGGAGTAGTATCCCCCAGAGGGTAGGAGGGAAATAAAATACCTCCCGCGGACCACAAGGCCGGAGATGGAAACTTCGTTATCAAACCCCGTCTGTAGGCTTCTCCGACATATTCGGAGGCGAGGTTGCAGGCGTGCTGGGTGTTGGGTTGGAACACCCAGTAGGGAAGGCGGCGGATGAACCTTCGGGTCAACGGCGGCCCCCAAGCCCTCCACGAGGGTCACACCTTGGCGTCAGGTGGCAACCGGCCGTAAAAACAAAGCCAAATTTTACTCCTGATTATGAAAGCACAGCTATTACAGAAAACGAATCAAGCTAGGGCGTCCCCCGCAAGCGACGGTCCAAAGATACCCAGAATGAATTCAAAAACGATGTCAAATGCTAAGGCGTCCCCTGGAAGCGACGGCAATCGACGCACCGCAGTCAATCTGCACATAGGAACTTGGAACCTAGGTTCTCTGACAGGGCGAAGCAACGAACTGGCCGAAACGCTGCATAGAAGGAATATAGACATTTGTTGTATCCAGGAACTTCGTTGGAAAGGGTCTAAATCCAGAGACATAGGACACAATTATCAGCTTGTGTACCATGGAATATCCAACACCAGAAACGGCGTAGGTATCGTTCTAAGCGAGTATATGAAGCAACGCTTGATAAAAGTAGATAGAGTGAATGACCGCATCATACAAGTAAAAGTAGCGTTAGACAACCAACCATGTCTAAATATATTGTCAGTCTATGCCCCACAAACAGGATGCAGCAGTGAGGATAAAATGCAATTTTGGGAAGAACTACAAGAAGTTGTGCAAAGAATACCAAACACAGAAAGGAAAATAATTGCGGGCGATCTCAATGGCCATGTAGGTAAAGTAGCCCCACAAAATTCCAAAGTGCACGGTGGCTTCGGATATGGCACACTTAATGACCAAGGAAAAGACATTATAGATTTAGCGACGATCTTCCAAATGCCAATTATTAATACCTTCTTCCAGAAGAAGAATGAGCACCTCATTACCTATAAAAGCGGAAAGTCCGCTACACAGCTGGATTATTTCCTGTGTGACTGCGATACCCGCATATACTGCAAAGACTGCAAAGTGATTCCAGGCGAACCACTTACAGCACAGCACCGCCTCTTAGTAACCTGTCTTAGCATGCCAACTTGGAAAAAGAAAAGAAAGGTCAAGGAAACTCCGCGGATTAAGTGGTATAATATGCACAAGCCTGAGGGTAAAATAGTTACGGATGAAGTGGCGGAATACATGGATAGATCCTATAACAGAACAGAGGATGTAAACTCAATATGGAACGACTTCCACAAAACTGTCACCACCTCGGCCAAACATAACCTTGGAATATCAAAGGGTATGCTTAACATAGGCAAAGATGCTGCTTGGTGGAACCCTGATGTAAAAGACAAACTTCATGTAAAGAAGGAAACCTTTAAAGTCTGGCAAAACACCCAGGACGAAACGGAAAAGCTTGAAAATATGGAAAAGTACAAAACTGCAAAAAAGGCTGCAAGAAGATCTGTAGCGATATCCAAGGCAGATGCTCAAAAAACCTTCATTGAACGACTAGAGCAATGTAAATCTGATATAGAAATTTTCAAAGTCGCCAAGCAGCGAAATAGGAGTACGCTAGATTTCAAGCAGAATAGATATATTAATGATGATGCCAGTCATCTGCTCACAGACGATGCAAAAATCTTGGAAAGGTGGAAAACATACTATGAAACTCTGCTTAACGAAGAATTCGATCAAAGTCCGATGATGCTACTACCATTGATATACGGGCCCATAGATGCAATAAATCCAAAGGAAGTAAAAGATGCCTTGGCTGGTATGAAAAATCGATAAGCCACTGGACCAGATGAAATTCCAGCAGAGATCTGGAAAAATACTGGAGATACCGGAATAGCATGGCTAACACATCTTTTTAATTGCATATTAACAGACGGGAGAATTCCAGATATGTGGCGGCAAAGCAATCTCATCCCATTTTACAAAAACAAAGGAGATGTTGCAGAATGCGGCAATCATAGGGCCATCAAGCTAACGACGCACTGTCTTAAAATATGGGAAAGAGTGCTCACAAAGCGGCTTACAAAACTAACCACCATCACCCCAAATCAATGTGGATTTACAAGCGGCGTGGGGACAACGGATGCGATTCATACAGTACGGATACTAACTGAAAACTTCAAACTCCGTAAAAAAGACCTGCACTTCATCTTTATAGACCTAGAAAAGGCGTTCGACCGGGTCCCACGGCGGCTAATATGGCAGGCACTTAGAGACCAACAAATTCCAGAGTTATACATCCATCTGATACAAGACATGTACCATAATGTTACAACGCGGGTAGTAACGCCTGCAGGTACCAGTGCTAGTTTTGATGTAAATGTCGGGGTCCATCATGGTTCAGCCCTGAGCCCACTCCTATTCAACCTGTGCATGAATTACGTCACAAAAAATCTACAAAAGAGTCCGCCATGGTGCTTGTTGTACGCCGATGATGTAGTTCTGGTCGCGGAAGAGCCATCAGAAATCCAAAAAGATCTGGATGCATGGAAAGATGCTCTCGAACGAAGGGGTCGCAGAGTAAGCCGGGCAAAGACCGAATACATGCGGTGCAATTTTTCAGGCCGTAATCTAAACTGGGCACCAACAATAGACGGCACGAAACTAAATCAAGTCTCCGAATTTAAATATCTTGGTTCAGTGCTGGACTCGGGTGGTGACACTGTGAAGGACGTAGAGAGCAGAGTGAGAGCTGGGTGGATGAAGTGGCGTGCACTCACTGGCGTTCTATGTGACCAGAAAATCCCAATAAGAACAAAGGGCACAGTGTACAAACGAGCAGAAGACCAGCCTTACTCTATGGTTCGGAGTGCTGGGCCATGAAAAAAGCAGACGAACAAAAGCTTCACGTAGCGGAGATGAAGATGCTGCGCTGGTCCGGTGGTGTCACCCGGATGGACAAAGTGAGAAACGACCATATAAGGGGTACATTCAAGGTTGCCGATATTACCAACAAATTACAGGAGAGCCGCCTGCGCTAGTATGGACATGTAATGCGCCGTGAACAAGACCACTTAACGCAGACGGTATTGCGCATTGATGAGGGCAAGAGAGGCCGAGGACGCCCACCTTTGACCTGGATGAAGACCATTACCAACGACCTTCAGACGACGGGCCTCACGCCCGAAATGACAAAACAACGCACAGAATGCGAAAACATATCAGGAGAGCCGACCCCAAATAATGGGATAGAGCGAGGATGATGATGATGGGTAATAGGGTAATAGCTGTAACAGAGCTGCTTGAAACAGATATTTTTTTCTCGGATTTTTTACAGTTCTTGCTTTGATTGATTGTACATCTGTATAATTATATAAGTAATGTAAAAATATTAATAATTCCCTGAGAAAATTCCATTCGTTTTGATTAGCCCGCTACAATAATGAGAGGGAATCAGCCGTACATATTGAGTACATACTGTTTGTATGTAAATTAAGTACCTACCTATGTACTTTTTGTATATCTATGTCTATATTTGATCTATTGATTAGCAGGAGTCATTTTTACTCAGACATTTACCAACCAATACCACGCGCTGGTTTTATTACTTATATAAAAATCTGTTTATATAATTTATATACTTAAACAATTTTTTTTGTGTCATCATATCGTTTCAGTCGTAAGACGTCCTCCGCTGGGCAAAGGCCTCCCTCAAAGACATCCACAATGATCAGTACTGTGCTGCCTTCGTCCGGCGGCTGTTCACCCGATCTTCGGTCCACCTTGTGGGGCTGTCCAGTCCACACTACGTCTTCCGGCGCGTGGCAGCCATTCAACAATGGCCGTTGAGGCAAAAAGATTTGCCCCAACGGCAGTCGGTTTTACACGCAATGTGCTTCGCCTGCTGCCCAGAAAGGGAAACTCCAAGCATAGCCCTCTCCATTGTTTTTTGTGTATGGACCAAGGATGTTATAATCGTACTTATAACATCCTTGGTAGGGACAGCAAAAATGCCCTTGGGGCTTACTATTACCAATCTGTCAAACGTGCTTAACTTGTAAATGTTGTACACGCAATAGTGGACACGTCGCCATTTTTAACCGAGCGAAAACGGAGAAGGTTCTCAAGTCGACGGGTATATTTTTAATTTAAGACCACGCATAACTTTTTGCTGAGTATTCCTATTAATTTTTTATTTAAAATAGTATACCTCGAAGTTGGTCCCATATAAATTTCGAAAAAAATCCTATCTTAAGGGTAAGAAAACAGGGAATTATTGATTGTTCACTCACTGAATTATTACTTTTTTCGGCGGTTTGATTTTTTTGTTGGAAAGATTTTTCTGATTTATTGTAAACATTACCACACCCATGGTGTTATATTGTATACCCGTAGAACAATACCAACTTACATAATCGGTAATAATAGCGTAAAGAATAATATATGCATGAGCTTTTTTTTCAAGTTTAATGTTTTTAAATTTACGAACACCTACTACTATTAACGCAAAAAAACTCACATAAATTTTCAATAAGTTTATTTATCTACCATTAAATAACTACTTACTTATACATAACTATAAATAGAGGACTAAAACTAAATATATCAAACAAACTTTTGAAGTTCATCGATCTTACCACTAATTTGATTAAGAATTTGATATAAGATAAATTTATTAATCTATGATGATATATGCAATATGATACACGTAGAAAATAAATAATTTATGTTTACGATTTAAAATTATTTTACACGAAAGAAGATTCTGTTCATCAGTGTATGTGTCGTCGGCATTTTGTATGATTTCGCCGTTTACATACGGCGTCGGCAATTTATAAACGCTCGCTGTAATGTAAAATGCCGAAGGCAAAATGTATAGGGTTGGCACAAAAAGGTTTTGAATAAGTCCGCACTCAGTTTTAGCTAAGTCCGTATTGCTAGCTGAAAAATAATGATGCACCTGTATATAATGGGGCGAAGCCCCCCCATTTCTGAAGTGGTATTCTAAGCCCTTATAGATTTTTCAACCCGATTACAAAAAGGTTACTGGCTTTGATAATAGTAGCCAGGGCGTCAACCGAAGCGGGGGGACGGGGGGGCGCAGCCCTCGAAAAGAGGGGGCTCGGGGGGCGCAGCCCCCCGCTAAAAAAAAAACAAATCTCTACACAGAATTAAATTGATTGGTTAGGTTAGGTTAGACTGATGTCAATAACAGAGCGGAGGGAGCCGAGCGAGCGGAGCGAGCGTACCGCGGCAGCGGTCGGCGACCGCCGGAGAATTACATTTTTCAAAGTTGATTTTTGTGCCAACCCTATACATTTTGCCTTCGGCATTTTACATTACAGCGAGCGTTTATAAATTGCCGACGCTTTATGTAAACGGCGGAATCGTACAAAAAGCCTGCGACATATGCATTACATCTCGTAACTTCTTTAAAAATTTTGAAAATTATTAGATATTTATTTCTAATGTAAAACAGTCTAACTAATAATATAACACACTGTAGGTTTTACTGTGAATATTGTAAGGAAATAAAAAAATACCTGGTTGATATGTTTACGTTGTACTATTGTGAGCAAGGATGTTATAAGTACTACCATTAGTACTTATAAAATCCTTGATTGTGAGCAATTTGTGAAACAAATGCTACCAAAATCGGTAGAATCATAGAGGTAGATTTTTTTTTTGCTTCAATATCTATGGGTAGTATAAAAAAGAGCGTGGCGCGATTTTTCTACTTCTGTAAGGAACCAGACTGCCAAAGATCTAAATGAACGGGGACGAGAGCGCTGCTCGCTATACAAGAGACTGTTAAAAATTACTGCTCATAGGACTTCGACGTTAATTAGTTAGTTAATTCTTCGGAGTTAGTATTTTTTACAACACGTTCATTTATGTGTGGTCTGTATTTTTCAGGTACCAAGCATAGACACTTTCAGAAAATTCCAGGATTTTATAGTCACAGCTTTCCATAATAACAGGTTATTTAATTTAAAAATTTGGTTCATTATCAATTGAGAAAATCCATATTACTTAAATCAAGTAATTAATACAAACAATTATGCCATTCGAATGGTTTGAAAAGAATGCTAAATAAAAAAATAGAAATCTTTTCTCTCGATCTTTGGACCATGGCGACCATTAGAAATAGAAATAAAAAAGATTTCAAACTAAATTCAACTAATAAACAAACTGACAATCAGACAATATTGTCTGTAGACCCACTTATTTATTTATTTATACAATTCAATATTTTAATAATTTTAGGATCTTAGAAAATTTTAATTATTTTTACACCTTAAAATGAAGTAAATAAATACATACTTTGACTCTCAAATAAAATCACTCTAAAATATATTACGTGCAATAATTAAAGAAAATAGCGTTTTTAAAATATACAAATCTTTGGAACGCGTTACAAAGAACACACTGACTAGATTCCACTCGATATTCGCCTTATAATAATAAACTCTAAAAATTATATTACTATTTGAGAAAATATTATCTTTATTTTTATCTTTAAATATAACACATATTGAATCTTAAATAAAATAAGTAATTGTAAATTACAAACATTTCGTACATTGTAGTGAAAACAAAACAAATCATTGTAAAACAAGAGTAGGAATATATTTTCTTTTTCGAACAGCCAAACCTAAAAATTTACTTTAACTCGTAGTTAAATTAAACTTTAGTGACTTTTAAAGGTTTCCAATTATTTTTAACTTGCGCGTGTGATCGCGTTACTAGAAGTGTACGTACATCTTCCAATTGGATGTCCGCTCCCCCGCAAGTCCGCTGAAGCTTGATTGTTCGTACCTCTTAGACGAAAGGGTAGGTCAAAAAAAGGAGCTGGCAACATGCCTTTAGATGCACTACTCAACACAAAGATCATTATAACTTATTTTAGATGCGTACCGAATCCTAACCTAAATAAATTGCTAAAGGTGGTTTTAGTTTAAGCTACCTGTGAATTTAATGAAACTCTGCTTTATGTGTCTATGTTTAATAAATAAATTGAGATCTTTTTAACGATCTCGTAGGAGTTCACTATGAGACAAAAATTGACTAGAATAAATTAACCTTTATAAACTGACTATAATAAATAAACATGAATATCGCAAATTAACTGAACGTCATAAAAAGTGCTAGTTTTTTAAATTAAAAATATGACGATTTATTTTTGTCCTTTAATTTCATAGTTTTGATGTCCTTTAAATAAATTGAGATCACTTTTAAAGACTAGACTAGACTAGACCTTTCCTTTGAGACTAGAATAATTAGGTAAAATAGAAACTTCATCATTAAAAAAATGTAAATAAAAATTCTGGCTGATTTGAGATCCTGAGGTTTGAGATCATAGACTAGAAAAAAATTTTTTTTATTTAAACCTAGCTGTATAAAAATGAGATCTTGAATAACATAAAATGTAAATAAAATATTAAAAAAAAACTATAATTTTCCCTAGCTCAAAAAAGATGATTGGAGCTAAAATATTCCATAGTTTAAATTATACATGTACATCGGACTAGATCAATTTCCTAAAAAATAAATTATTTTGAAATTAAAAAGACTACATTTTCTTTTTACTACGACTAAACTTGACTAGAGTTGACTAGATTAAAATTTACGATTTAAATTATATAGAAAATAACTTGACTAGTTATAAAATCACAATTTAAATATATATTTTTTAATTACGATTCTGACTATGTTTTTGACTAGATTTGTGTATTATTTGACTAGCATAATATTTCTTGATTTAGTTAAATATAATAGTTACTGACTAGATTTGTACGTTTCTTTTGGTTTTAAAAATTTGACTAGAAGAATTTAATAGTTTTGTGTTATTTGATACATTTAATAGTTATGAATGAATAAAATCATGTTATTTTTTGAGAGCTAAAAACTAGTATTTGAGCTTTTTGGAATGGTTTTTGCTTCAGGTCGCTGAGCCAGCGTAGTAAGTAAATATAAAATGGTAGTATGACGAGTTCTAGAATTTAAATCCAATGTAAATATGGGGCGTCGTTAACCAAAGCGTCCTACTTCCGAGCAATTCCTATGAAGAGGGCGCGTTGAAAAAATTATTAGGCTGTGGCCGTACCGGAGCAGCGCTGGTGCATCTAAAAATATGCTTCTAGAATCGATTGCGATGACCCTTTGCCGATCGAAGTGCTTCTCCTTACTCGATTTACAATGCTTTGTCTTTCCAGCTTTACTTCAAAGAAAGATTCCTCGGTAATATATTTACTAATATTGATGACTGTTTTGTACAACGCTACATTTCGATTTCCTTAATATCAATGTTTATGTAATCTTTTATTTTGGTAAACAAATAAGGCCTGAGTTCATCGACTATCATAACGGTTGGTCATTGTTTAAACGTCCTTTTAACATTAATTTATTATGAACCAAATGTTAAATGGTTGTTTAAACTTTATGGCTTGGTTATGTCTGTTGGTGAAATCGGAGGTTTAAGTTTAATCGAAAAATCTTTCTTCCTGTTTTAATTTCAGATGTGATGTGATTTTTATTGTGAAAAACAAAAAGTTATTGAATGTTACTTCGCAAAAGAAAATTATTTAAACTGTCAATTTAACTTAAATCACTTGTAAACACAAGAGGCATCAGTTATCAACTCTAGTGCTGTATTGTAATATATCTATGTGCAATTACGTATACCTATTGACTTCTATTCTAACAATAAATAAAATAAAGTTATCGATATTTTACAAAGAAACGTTATTCATTTCATATGTCATTTTGGAATGTTGCTGTAGGAGATCCGTAAATATTTACAAATTTAAGTACTTGAATTTTAGCATACCACACACATACACCTAACATTTACAATAACATCTACCATACATTATAATTCAATAAACACTAATTAAATAAACATTTATATCTATAACACCCTATTTATTTATTTAATATATTATTACTTAAGATAATTAACTTTGGCTATAACCACTACGTGCCTCTATAAATAAGATATTTCTAAGATAATAAAATTCCTATCTGTGTCTCGACCATTGTGGAGATTACGTATAAATATTGCCTACCTTGTGGATTACATCCTTTTACCAGGCAACAGCGCTTTATTCAAAAATCTGTCAATATCTTCGGCGTTGAAATTTCTACATACTCCTTGCGTCATGAACGTAGTAAGGTCACAAACACTATACTTTTCCTTTTCTCGTTCACCATTTCAACCACAGCTTCTGCTAGCGCCATCTCTTAGGAAAAGTACAAGTCAGGTCCGTACGCAGGGTAAGCATAGAGGGGGTTGGTGATCGGGGGGTAGGGAAAGCGCGGCACGGGCCGCAGCACACGTCGTCACCCTCCCGCGCCCCCGCCGCCTTCGTCCTCCGAACCCGTGACGTCAAGGCTTCTGGAATCTTCCGAAGAGCAAGACGACGGGCAGCGCGTACGCACACCCTCCCAAGATAGCTCGGTAGAAGGAGGCGGGATTTTGTTCCAGAACGTATTGAAGTTATTATCTCGAAGGGTTTCCTGTTTGAAGAAAATTAAGTATGAGATGGTGGTGTGTAGCACTCTTGTCAGATTATTACTAAACATCCCATTTCACTTAACAGGGTTCACTTTTGCAACTAACAACAACTGCGCAACCTAAAAATGCAGTGCGGGCAAGGTGATCGGACTTAGGTCGTGGAAAGCAGATGATTTCCTGCAACCCAGGGCCAGTCATTGTGGAACTCTTTGGAGAAGCTTGTGTCCAGCATTAGCATGTCATAAACACAAATTACACTTACCGTTTGATAAGCAGGATACTCCGCATGGACCTGCCTAAAGGCTGACGGCTCTTTCTCCTCGCTCTCCGGTTGGTCATGCGCGAGAAGATGCTTCCTCAAGTAGGCCTGTCTCCGAAACAGCTTCCCGCATTGGGAGCATGGGAACCTCCCCGGCTCCGTTGTGGTGGTGGGGTCCCGCCGCTTGGTGGCTCCTGGGACCCTGGGCTTGTGCCAGCGACGGTGGGACGCCAGGTTTGCTGGGCAGTTAAATACCTGATGGAGAGGAAATGGTATGTAGTGACTTGGATAGAACTAAAATGTACAAGATAGTCGGTGATATGTTTCCAAATCCATATTGACATCAGCTTAAATATGTCCCTACAGAGGAGCTCGAGCTTACCCCGAATTAGAGTAAATCTGAATAGGCCTTAGTCAACCCCGCTGGCCCAGTGCGGGATGGTCGACTTCACACACAATCTTTGATTTTTTTAAGAGCGTCTAATAAAAGTATGTGTGAATTTTAAAAAACTAAAACACATTATTAAGTGTAGAAGCTTGAATTCCCGACTACTAAATGGTAGACAACTGTAGCAACAGACCACTGAAGCCAATGGAGGTTATCATCATCATGTCATATGGCAGCTAGCGCAATGGATCCTATACAGAAATTCTAAGGTTTTTCAACCACTCCTCGGCCGCCGGGTTAAAACAAACGAAGTCAAAACTATATTTTAAAAAATGAATGGAGACTGAAATACGAAAATAGTATGTTTATAAAAAAAATTATTACCTATATGATTTACAGTACATTATAAAACTATAAAAAATGCATGCCTCTACAGATGCATCATGCATCCCTATGCAGTGAGCTGGAATATTGCGCGGTCGCACGCAACGCAACATGTCAATTAACGTGCCCTAACATCTAAACTGGCACCTTCCCGGGAAAACTAACAAGTGTTCACATCCAAACTATACAGGATGTTTACCTCTATTATTCGTTTTTTAATTAGTAAATCATAAACAATGAATTCCAATTGTTATAAAAGATTCAAATCCCTGTATTTTAACATAATGATTTAAAATAAAATGGTTTTTCATATTAAAAACGTAATAATCAGTTAAACGTTCGCGATAAAAAAGGAACTGGTTATCATCTTTCCGTACCAATTTCACATAAAGAAACAAAAGGATAAGCAAAGTTCAATAGCGTAAAGTCATACGTTACAGGCATAAGTCCTCACCGAGGGCCACCTAAAAAACTGGTCGCCATAAAAAAATGACATCAAAATCAAATCATCCTACGCAAATTGCTATTCACCAAGTTCCCACGCGAAACTAACTATTTCCATTCGCGTTGTACACCTTTTATCTAATGATAACGTGATGATGGACGGTTGTCGAGGGTGCTCCGTTGTTTTTATTGGAAACGAATTTGTCAATTTGTGAACAACGATTGCCGTGAGAAAACATCTGACGACCGTAAACATGGTACTGTTTAACCCCTTACATTGTTAATTAATATTTTTATTGGCCACAATACAATATTCTTTATTATCATCTAACATAAATAAAATAATAAAATAGAGGAAGTGGGTAGCTTCGTGTTAAGACAAATCAAAAATGGTAGTACCTATAGATAAAGTAGTAGTAAAGAGTGTAAGAATAGCATGCCACCATATTAGAAGAAAAAATGTAAACCAAAAATACTGTAAATAAAAAATAACGACTAACAGTATTGCGCACGATGCACGTTACATAGGACCAAATCTGAAACGTTCTACCCCCCATTAATAAAAAAGTAAAAATAAATATTAAAGTGAACTTATTAGGCTATTTGCTTACCTTGTCACACTCGGGGCACCGGTACTCGATATGAACGATGCGAGAACAGCGGTGTTGCGCCAGCGCAAAGGCATCGGTGTACAGTCGCCGGCACAAGCGACAGATGTAGCGGCCGAGCCGGTTTTCTATTGATGCTATGAGAGCCTTCGCTTCTTCTGTTACTTCTACCACGTTGAAGGCTGGGTCTATGTCACCCTAGTGAGAAACAATGGATTCGGTATAGAGTGAGAACATGTTTTTATACAAAGTTAGTCTTATTTATACACAATTCTCTTCAAAACTCTACTAAATGTAATAGCATCATAAATAACTATATACGTTATAATCACGAACATTAGCCTAATCGCACGTTCAAGTTTTATTATACCCAAATTAAACGTTACATTTTACTATCTTAATTCAAACTATAGCACAATGCTGTGACTATTGAAATGGCGATATTTCGTTTTTAATGTCCCATGGTCGACCCCTCGACGATTGTTGCGGTTCACCCTCAAAACTGTTATTATAGCAAAACACCGCACGATTTTCGATTTCATATAGCGTTTAATTGCCAAAGCGATAAGGAAAGTCGCCTGCAGCTTAGTAATGATATGGTAAGAACCTGTAATTAGTAGTTCCTGTGCAACTTTGAGTATTTCAAGAATTATGTTAGGCAATTACACAGATTTGAAACTAAAGGGTACAAATAAAATAGCTTTTTGATTTACCTTTCGAACGACAAGAGTTTCATCCTCCGCTAGATCTCGTATTATGGTTCCTGAAACCGGTGATGTTTTATCTTCATCGAACATCAATCGTCGTACTGCTTTGCTTTTCTTCAAGGGTTGAGCTGGCTTCGGAGATTTCTTCGGACGTTCTTCAACATCTCTTATTTCGACTACTTCAGGAGAACTCCTTTCGCTTTTATTATCAGGTTCCGGCGGCAAACATGTTTTTAGTTCCTCAAAAAATTGTTTTGTAAATTTAAGTTTCTTTGCCTCAGGACTCTCACTGTCATTTGAATTTTCATCTTCCGGCTTTCGTTTTTCTGCTTTATCTGACGAATCATCTTTAGTCTCTGGTTCTTCTTCAAAGTGTCTGAATATTTTTGGTGACTTAGGTGATTTTATTTGTGTTTGATCATTTTCTTGTAATATTTTCCGTTTTTGAGCTGGTGGAGGAGTACAGGGTGGAGTGATGGGTGTTGTTGATTTGAGTGATAAATCTAAAGGAACCACTGGTTCGTTGTAATAAGCCAAGTACTGTTGGAGTAATGTTGGATGTGGATGCTGCTGAGGAATTAGGTCGTGGAGGTAGTTACTGGAAATACGAACAGGAGGCGCCGCATACTGCTGGTAGAACCTTGAAGAGATCCGGTGGAAGTGCGGTAATGCCGCTTCCATTTTTGTAACAGTCCTGAGCAATTCAAGTACACTCCATATTTTAAAACCGTCTCTGCTAAACCGCCTCTATTGTAAATGTTTCATCTTATCTCTGTAACAATAAAAGCACCTTTCAGTAAAGAAACCTTGCTTCTTCTATAATGAAATAAAGTGTCAGAGCAAGTCTCAATAAAATGGCACAAAGGTGGTGAGGGGCAGCGCTGATTCGATGACCCTAGATTGGTCCATTACTATGATTGTAACATCCGACAAAAGTCGCTGGACACTTGAATTTGCTCTTTTCCTGCACAAAAGTTTTTATCACGTAAAAATAACGCTTTTCCAATAACAAAATACTATTTCTTGATTGATATATAAGTGCCTTTGCCCAGCAGTGGACGTCTACTGACTGAATTGAATGATGATCTAAGTATAAATTATAATACTTCACTTAAATAAGACAAGTAATTAGTTTTTCCAAGTTCTTTACGCTCTCCTGTAAATATGAATTTACTTAGATATCTTGGTTAAGTTTAATTACTGTAGATGTACTTAGGATTGATTCTATAAATGTATTTCATGCTAATTGACTTTGGAAAAGTACTACTGCAAATAAAATAGCTACATAATTTGTTCGACCTGTGCAAAACAGGTTTAAAATTATCAAGTCCTTTAGCAACATCATAAATAGGTAGTGAATAATATTTCCTGTATACTTTGCGGTTTTGTGACTTAATTGTGATTATCATATTGTTACTACAATAAATACTACTTTAAAAAATATAATTATAAAAAGCAAATATGTACAAGTTCAGATTAGTTAACATCCATTTTAATTAAAACGAATAAATGAACTAGAATTTTTGTTTACGATATGACTGTCGATTTTGCTACTTTACGAAATAATTCGTGTTTAAATGTTTGTTGGTACTTTGGAACCACTAAAACAAACATTACAAACTATAACTACAAATTAATTATTGAAATATGATTTGAAAAGTTAGTGTCAAGTTCTTTTATTGGGGTATAAGTAGGTGGTTTGGTTACACAACGACACGCGAATTTTTAGTAAGTTAATAAAGCTACCGAGTTGACAGAGTAATCTGCAGTAGCCAATCAGGTTTAGAGGAGAGGGACAGCATACCCCGCGTTGCCTAATTGCTGTCGCCGGCGCTCCCACGCTCGCTCGCCCCTCTTTCCCTCACAGGCTTCCCTCTTTAAGCCCTCTGTTGGCCCAGAGCAAATACCATAAATAAATGTTTTGATAGACGCGAAGTAGTTAGGCTAGTTAATGAGATTGGAAACGAAGAGGCTAATGCATTACAATAAAAATAAAAAAGACCGGCAACAAATAAGGATTAGCATATTATGTAGAATATAATTTAAATTACTGGAACCACGAAACACAGTAGGTAGTAACTACTATTATTATACACTTCTGTGAAAAAATTAACTCAAACTCAGCGTGTGAAACTATTAAAGAAAGAAAGATTTTAGAACTATTGTGGTACGTGGGGACTGTGACCATTTAACTATGAACTAGATTATATATATAAAAAGAATTTAAAATACGTAAACAGACATTGATCTCACATGCGATTTTTTTTAAATATCTACCATTGTTTGCATTATGATCCCATAATCATTTGCCAAAAGTAGTAAACATATTCTGACCTAAGTGTAAATTTAAATTTAGTTGATTTAATTTGAAAGAATATGAACCAACAATTATTACTAAAATGATTGAATAAAAAATCTTCTGTGCCAAAAAACTTGCTGAGGAATAATCAACTTACAATGATTTTGAAAAGACAACCTTATGTCTAAGTACATACTAAATACATAAGCCTTAGACAAAGGTGCTCTTTGGCCTGAATAATTCATTTTGTCTCACAGCTCGATCCTGGGCGGGCCTGGGCGGGGAAGGGGGTACGGGGTGCTGGGGCGGTCTCCAACCATCGCTCGGATTTAAACGCCGCCGAATAAGAACCTCTCTTTAATATTTACGCACTCCTTTTAGAGCTTCCCAGCGCTGTGATTTATTGCGTGGAAGTTTTGCTGCTCTATTTGGCAAATGCTTTTCTAATTTTATTGGGTAGGGTCATTTTCGAACAATCTGCAAAACAGACTTTTCCTAACACTTTTTGTGCCATATCCATATTATATTGAAATCGTAGGGTTAGGAAAGAATATTTTTTTACTAGAAAATAGTTTTCTTCGAAACATGATCCGAGTATTGGATCTTTTTACATTTAAAAAGATCCAATACTCGGATCATGTTGAATTATATTGTAAAATCATTATTTTACAATATAATTCAACTTTATCTATACTAATATTATAAAGAGGAAAGATTTGCTTGTTTATTTGTTTGTTTGCTTTGAATAGGCTCCGAAACTGTCAAACCGATTTTAATGAAACTTAGTATAAAGATAGCCTAGAATATACCTTGGGAAATAACATAGGCTACCTTCTACCGCGGGAAAATGTCTCATTCCCACAGGAAAATCTGTGAACGCAGGCGCAGCCGCGCCGCGGCGGAAAGCTAATGTAGGCATAGAGAAACAAATGAAGAATGAAATACAAATAAATAATGATTCAAAAACAACAACCAACCAACTTAGATTATAAAAGTTGAAAATGTTAACTTTTACTTTTGTCACATTAATAAAATAGAATGACCTCGCGCAAGAGAAGTTTGTTTTATTAATTAATAATAATTTAAAATTACTGTAAATAATTCCAAAGAACATAATAATATCCATTTATATAATCTATTCAAAGGCATATCATATTTATTTGACTTCTTGTCTCTCACTATTTAAATTGTCTACAACACTTGTGAAGTTACACAAATATTCTGGTAATAAAATAAATTACGACCCTCGGTTAATTGCCACGGTTAAGTCGGTCTATTAATTTTTAATCAGAGCTTCGCTTAACTGATGTTTAAATCGTTTACAACCACCAATTACTGAAACTAGAAGGTGTTGACTCGTGGCGTAATAATTTCATATTGTAAACTGATAAATTACATGTACATAATTAGGTATATACCACTTTACATTGTATTTTTTACATAATTATGATTAAACTATAAAGCAAGTACACGTCTTATAATAACAAAACGTACAAAATTTAATTTACTTCAATTATTAGATATTTTTTAAATTCAATCATTATATGTTTTTTTTTTATTGGAAAGAAATGTTTTAAAATTATTTAGTAAAAAATAAGTCCATCTTACAATTTTCTTAACTTATTTTAAAGCAAACTGCGTGCAAACTTTTTTTCTCAAGTACCTACAATGTAAAGTATGTATACTATAGTTCAATTAAATTCAATGCATAGCATATACGCATAATAATTGGTCCTTTTCCCCCCATAATTCAAATATTTTAAGAGTAGGTATCAATAAAACGTTGATTCTTCTCTCCAATACAAGTCAGTCAAAAACAGTAAGTCGGTAAATAATTCCTATTTAAAATGATTAAAAACCAATTAATTACGAAGGCACAGGAGTTCCAATAAATATAGAGAAATTATGAGGAAACATCCTACACAAAGATTCCAAACTATATAGAACAATATTCTAACAAAATTCAAATAGACCGTGTCTGGTCGGCATGCTATTAATTGTGTGTATGCATATTGTAATTTGATAATAGCTCGATGAAGCGAGTGGTAACAGTTAGAAGTGTCCGGCTTCTGTGAAGTTTCCCGAAACCGCACCTTAGTGCAACTTGCCCGCCGCGGAACACCGTGTAACGGATACCACAGAAATATAAAATAGTACTACCCGCCGATACTGAGTTTCGCGGACGGAGTTTGCAAACTTGGAAAATAACCTTTTTAATTAAACCAAAAAAGAAAGAAATCTGCTAGAGCAGGGATATCACATGTTTTTATAGTGTTTTATGGCGACAATCATCATTATAAAATAAGTTTAAAATAATTTCCAAAATAAAGTAATGCCCTATGATGTGACTTCACTTCACCCACTATACATTTGTTGCGCGAAACGCTCTTTACTTTTTCATTATTAAATTATATTCATTGTAAATTTTCATCAAATATTTTTTTAAGCAGTGCTCGAGTCAAAGAAAGGAAGACAAACAAGCTATGATTTAAAACCTAAATATTTATTTTTGCAGGACAAATAACGTATATTTTTTTTAGGTACACGGTTAGTACCTATATCCATTACCTATCTCGCTTTTTTATAGTTAGATTACTTCTAATATTGCAATATTTTTGTTTGTACCAAATTATATTATCACCCGAAAGACGTTTACTGCTGGGCAAATAATACTTAAAAATTAAGCTTGACTGAGCTTTTAAAAGCACACAGACAAAATCAATATGGCATAAATGAAATTTGTGCAGAAAAATCTGACCTACGATAAAGGGTGCAATTGAAAAGCGTATCCCACAGGTGCGTACTGCATTGCTTAGGGCGTTACTATGGCAAAAGCTTGACTCATGCACCTACCTGCCTGGACCACGCTGACTCAGCCGTCGACACCCCTACACCGAAAAACAATTTTCTTTTTTCAAAAATTAATTTCAATTGTTTGACTAAGTACTTCTTAATATAAATAAAAAAAAAGCATTTGGTTCTTAGGAAAATAGAACTGGTTTAAATTTTTCTTTTCGGTTTGGATTTGGAATAGTCGTCGTAAAGTTTGTCTGTGGTGGTGGGTTTGGTAGTGTGGGGCGCGCGGTCCGCTCGGCGGGGCGGTCGGGACAAGACTGGCTGGCTGTATGTAGGGTGCAAACCCTGGCGCGTGCGGTAAAGAGCGCCCGACCCCTATACAGGGAGTTCTGCTTGGAAAATCATGCTTTGTAGTATTTTATTTATAAAATAAAAAATCTATGGACTCGGACAAATTCATTAAGGCTTTCAAAAGAAGCGATGGCAAGATCTCGTTGGGTGGCCTGCTTGGTATTATTATGCTTTGTAGTGTTTGAAAGTTAGTAAAAAACAAAACATGTATTGTAAAGTATAAAAATAGTGGTGGTAACTAAGTAGGATACGTTTTTTTGTTCTAAATTTTACAAAAATTAAGTCATGACCAAAATACGCATGATTTGAACTTTCGCCGTCACTATCAAGCTTTTCTTCTTCTTTTTGATTCTACAACAAACTAATTTGACGAAACGGATTGTCAGTAGCGTATATCACGTCTTCCAGCCTGCAGGTGACAGGGCAAAATGGACAGCTGTGGCTCACGAGTGTCATAACAATGAACACCCCGTAGAACCCCATTGGAGCGTAGCCGCGCTCGCGCCGTGTACGCGGCCCCCATAACATAACACGCGCTACAAGTGTCCGCTTTTTAACCAAATCCACAGAGTAAGGAAGAAATGTTGTCTGGTTGTATAGAGACTTTTTACATGCAAATCTTAAAGAAACAAATTCAGTCATCTAGCTGCAGTGCGGGGGTATGTCTCGGGGTTGTGAATGCTGTGATTGCTCCGAATGGCATGCAGCTTTTTATTGGTGACTTTCTATTAGTCAATACTGACGGAAAACTAAAATATATCAGTACCAAGTTACTGAGGTGTAAACAGGATCGGGTCGCATAATATTACGTCTCTATAATGTTAGATAGGAAGTAGAGGGGAAGAGGCGCGTTGGAAGACGGAAGAAATCGTGGCTTAGGAACATTCGCGAGTGGACCGGGATTGCCAGTGTAGAAGAGCTGTTCCGATTGGCAAGGGACAGGGATATGTTCAGGAAGCTGACGGCAGACCTCCAGTAATGGAGTGCCACCTGAAGAAGATAATGTTAGATACTCTTTGGCCAGATCCTACCGCATTGGGTTACAACACACTTAAAATAAGGAATTCCATGAAGCTCTCTCACAAAATAGAAGTAAAGCCAGCGCGGCAGAATTAAGCTTATGAGGGCTGTGATTTTGAGAACATACATGATAAGCACTACTCCGACTTTCAAACTATTTCTTGCATAGTATTAGGTGGTTTGTAAATTACGTATGACCTAACCTAACCTAACTTACCTAATGTTTTCTTTGTTTATGTTACTTGTCTGTGTTTCTTGGTATCAATAAAGAATATTTGCATTTGTATTTATATGAAAAGTTTCTGTATAAAAATAGAATATTTGTTTTTTGTTGCCTGAAGCTTTGTATGTAAAGTATTGAAAACACAATAAATACCAGAAAACAATTGTTTATTGTACATTCATCATAATTATGTATGCAATACACTGTTGTTATACACTTTAGATGACAAGATACAGGCTAGCTACATAACGCGCGAGAAGGTCGAGTAGCTGTCAAACGCGACATAGTGACAAGAAAGCCATAAATTTCAAATCGTTTTGTTAATGTTTGTTTGAGGCTTTCGCGCTTTCTACACATTATTACTGTTGCAACATTAGTACTGCAAAATAAGGTATCGTACGTAATACATACCTACCTATTTAAAATTATCGCGCTAAGACCCGTAAACAACAGTAATAATCGTTTTGTTAACTTTAAAAAATGGGCCCTCAATCCAGATGCACTCATAGTTAGTATTGTCATTCCATTGTGTTAGTAAGCCTGATATGAACAGAAGAGATCTCAATGTTGTCAGTATAATATTGTCAGTATTTATAGAATAATAATATTAATAATAATAATAAATGGGACTATCTCACACAAAGCCATCTGAGGCATTAGGCAGATCCTGTACTATGGGTTTCAGACAGCATATATATATATACATAAATATATAAATATACAACATCCAGATACAAGTGCTCATCATTAGCGGGCGGGTATTTCTAATCAGACAACTTGGACCGTCAAAAAGGGTTGTATATTATGTAGAGTTTTATTCTGGCTGGGCTATTGGCAAGTTCAATGACGCGAGCTCGTGTCTGTTCTCAAAGATGCGCGATAAAGCCCGCACTTCCGCCATTACAAATAGGTACAGAAGCCAGCACGTGCGGTTGGACATTCGCGCTACGAAATTCACCCCTACCGGTACGGAATACGGGCGCTCTCAAGGTCAACATGTCCAGCCGCATGTGCTGGCTACTGAACTCACTGCTGTCATCCTTTACTACACTTCAACAATCTAACACTTTTTTCTGGAACTTTTCCTAAGCCCTTGGCGATGTTTTCGAGTAACTTTGTGAGGTTTAATTTATTATGAGTTATGTTGAGTTGGGTTATATTGTTTTTTTTTTATTACTCGTACTTCGTTACTTAATTACTTTTATATCCATTTCAAAATTTTACGAATACACAAATCAATCTTTGTTAATTACAGGTCGAAAACTTATTTCCATGGTAGAGTTTAAAAAAAAACTTAAGTGCAATATAAGAAGTATTCTTTTTCATACTTGAAATCTTTCAAAGATATTTTATAAGTAAAACTAGCGACCCGCCCCGGCTCCGCACGGGAAAATGGTTATTGTGGGTTATCCTTCAGTATATTATGCATGTATTATACATATAAACCTTCCTCTTGAATCACTCTATCTATTAAAAAAAACCGCATCAAAATCCGTTGCGTAGTTTTAAAGATTTAAGCGTACAAAGGGACATAGGGACATAGGGACATAGGGACAGGAAAAGCGACTTTATTTTATACTATGTAGTGATGAAGTAATAAAAAGGTAAGCATGTGTCTTTATGTAAGACAATTTAGCTGAATTATTTACCCAAAGAGGTAGGTACGTACTGTTTTATCTGTTATATAATTTATTTAACCTTGACTCGTCGTGATGCGGGTTTGACTTTATTTTATTTTCGTTCTAAAGTTAAGGTCAACGAGTTACCAAAATATTCTTACTTAGATTAAAAAATATAGGTACATTTTCGAGACTCCTTCGCGAAACATATCATTAAAATGTTTTTAAATACATCAATTATTTGAAAAACAATATAAAATTACTTTCGTGTGTATCAAGTGTTAGTAATATTTTTATATAATTAACAATTTATTACTTAACGTTGCAAGCAAAATCACTTATTCATTAGTATAAAAAGACAATATTTTGAATTTTGAGCAGTTGTACGAGTAAATAAGCAATATAGAAGACAGGCTGATGCTGGCTGGGCGGTCCGTTCCGCCCCGCCGCCCGCCCACCGCGGCCCCGCCCAGCGCGACGTCACGACTAATTGAATAATTGAATCATCTTGTACCTATTCAATTAATGTAGCGACGTGTTTGCAATTAGTGCGATTGTCTGCTTTTGAATGTTGGATGGAACTCTCCTAACATGCGAGAGCTATTGAAATACTGCATGTATTACACATACACAACCGCGTACACATAATTATTACTACTTATTATTACTTACTCCAAATAGGTAATTAATGCACAAAAAAACAATACAAAATACATACGAGAATCAAAAGGTTATTGCTAAGATCTCTGACTTTATTGCTCAAAACTTTGAGTCAAAAGTAATCTTTACCTGGCAATTTCTTTTTACCAATGTCTATTTAGAAAAAGAATGTATGCACAGAAAATTTTTCAAGAGGATTCTGACTATAAAATTGTAGAACTTTTCACACGAAACATAGATTGAAGCCTCATTTGATGACAATATTGAACTTTTCATATCAGTAGATTAGGCACTTGGTGAATATTGATTAGAATTAAAAATTCGTTCTTTCTTTAGGGTACTTGGTCCGACCTGTCCTTTTGTTTGTTCGATAAAATACTAAAACAAACAAGGTACGTGCCTAATCTAAGGTAAAGCTAAGGAAGGTAAGGTAAATCCCTGTGTTTCAGGAATGGACTGAACTAGACTGAACAAAATAATAAAAGATAGATCGAAAATACGAACATGTTTCCTCACATTTTTCTTAGAACTCCTTCATTCTATTATTTATTCCTTTTAATTTAGAACTAGCGACCCGCCCCGGCTCCGCACGGGAAAATAGTTATTGTGGGTTATCCTTAAGTATATTATGCATGTATTATACATAATAAACCTTCCTTTTGAATCACTCTATGCATTAAAAAATAAACTTCATCAAAATCCGTTGCGTAGTTTTAAAGATTTAAGCAAACATAGGGATGTAGGGACATAGGGACAGAGAAAGCCACTTTGTTTTATACTATGTAGTGATATTATAGGTAGTTACAACTTCGACCATTGTAATTAAATCCCGCACCTTGTGTTAAGTACCTGTAAGTACTCGTCGCCAGAGGAAGTACTGCAGTAAGCGACACCGGCGGTGGTGCGCGGGCGCATGTTTCCGGTGACGGCGCGTGCGCGAGTGGGGCTTCGCAGTTCCAGAGCTTACCTTACACCTGACCAGTATAACATGGTATGCTTTTCCAGTTGAAATATAGGCTGGTATAGGTCTGTTTATACTGGTTATCATGCTATATTTGACCAGTATATAATGGAATGCATTTCTAAAGGAAATATAAGTCGATCTAGGTCTGTTTATACAAGTTTCTGTCTGCAAAGTGGTGGGGTTGGTTGTCGTCGTTGGTAGGTAATGCTTGTATGTAGTAATTCTAAGTAGGTACGTGACTTGATGATTCATTTATTTATTGTAATTTAAACCTCTATCTTTTAAGTAAATTTTAATTTTATTAAAACAAACGAACAGAAAATTAAACAGCCGAAAAGCAAAAATCCTTTTTCTGTCTGTCTGTTCGTTACGCTTTCACCCATAAACCACGGAAATGATTTTGATAAAACTTGGTACACAGGTAGAATAGATTTTGAGAAAGGACATAGGCTACCTTTTACGGCTGGAAAATACCCTTAGGGTTGGATTTATTTTTTCAAATTTATGTTGTACCAAATTCGGAGTACACTATTTCCCATAAAAAAGAATTATCAAAATCGGAAAACTATGAAAAAAGTTATGCGTGGTCATACATTAAAAAAATATACGCGTTTTGCTTTTAAATACACGCGCGAAATTGCACACTCATTTTCCACGTGTATTTTCTTTTTCTAGCTTCCTGGGTTTCCGTTGCTACCATTTTTTATAACCCTAACTTCTGACGGCCCCGTAGCCTAGTTGGTAGTACGTCTGCCTACGAAGCACAAGATCGCGGGTTCGAATCCCGCCCAGGGCAAACATTCGTGTGATGAGCACTTGTGTCTGCCTTGTGTCTAGATGTTGTATATTTATATATGTATGTATATCAGCTGTCTGTAATAGTTTGGGGTCAGATGGCCGTGTGTAAGATGTCCCACATATTTATTCATTTTATTTATTCTTGAGCAAAAACATTCCACTCTCCATTTACCTGCGCGGCGCGGCGCGCCACGATCGTGTGAACGTCACAAGTGTTTTCATATGCGTTTGCTGTGGGAGTCTGCACTCATTACGTCAATGACAATGTGCTATGGTGCCCCTCTGCATAGCGAGAGAGGTCTGCGGAGCCTCGTCGACACTGTGACCAATTACCTGGCCGCTTCCCACGCTTTTGTTCGAGAACACTATCGAAATAAGTGCTCTTTATACAACCAGCCAGTCATTATTTTAAGGTTAGATAATAAACTTTATTCCAATATATTCTTATAAACATTTAAGACCAACCAATATCCTTCAAAGAAAAGTGTCGAAGGGTTGTAAACGAAGAAAGGAGTTTTTTTTTAAATCATCATCGCCAGAAGGGGCTGCATCGGACTTGAGTAGTGCTCAATGAGCTAGGCACGTTAAGTTCTAGGTCTTGGTTGCTTGCTATCATATATCTACTCGAATAGTATGAAGTCGGTAAATCTTACATTCTACTAGGTAAATATTATATAGATGGCAATAAATGGGAAATTCAAGTTACATCCATCGAACACTGCTGGAAAGATCTAGAAAGTGCAGTGCAGCGTAGTAAGAACGAGCCAGCACATGCGGTTGGACATTCGCATGACGAAATTCATCCCTACCGCTACGGAACAAGTAAACTCTCAAAGTCAACATGTCCAGCCGGATGTGCTGGCTACTGTACCTATTTAATTGGACGATAAGAGAATAATAATAAATCGGATATTGATTAATTAATGTCAATTCAATTGTTTGATCGTTGCATAAAACCAGTTTTTAATTACTTTTAATCAACCTCTAACAAAATAATGCCTGATGCAACGCATATAGGAAAATTCCACTAAACGCGTAGACACTAGATTATATTATCTGTGACACTAGACCACAGTAAAAAGAGTATAAGCTTGCTCAACGCATGCGCGAGAATTCCGGAAGGATGTGCTCAATCGACACTGTGGAGTGCCGGGTGGTAGGACGATCGGGTCTTTTATACTTGAACAAGCACTATAAAGGTAATTATAAAGCAGGTATAGAGTCAGTTAGCCCAGCCAGTTAATTAGAGCCCACGGACGTAGCATATAGAGAGACTTTGTTTTAATGGAACCTCCTTACACATGGACAATCTCCGTGCCAAAGAAGAATCTCAAGTAAAAAGGCAAAAGAATAATTAAAGTTCCATTTTTAAAAAAAATTTTTTCTCTCTTTCGTCTTTCGTCTTTTGTTTTTTTCATGTAATTCATACGTATAATTTTTTAATCACATTTAAACGTTTCCTGCTTTTGAATTATTTCTTTGAAAAAGGAATAAAACCATGGACGTAGTAATATAGTTAGCGGATAAAGCTATCAAAGGAGTTAATTAAATATTGATCAGCCTTGTTGTAAATAAATAATACCTATCCCAAATGACAAATTTCTAACGTCCTTGTAATAAATATCCTTTGTGATTTTTGGGTTCCCCCGAAAAGCACTATTAGCAACTTGTTATAAGATTTGGCTCTCACCCTAGTCTATAAGCCTCGTTGGTGACAAAAGTATAAACATGTAGAATGAAATAATATAGAGAAAAATTCAAACTATTCATCAATTTATTTTATAAATATACTAGCTTCCCGCCGCGGCTCCGCACGCGTTAATAGTTTTTCCCGTGGGAATGAGGAATTTTCCCGCGGTAAAAGTTAGCCTATGTTCTTCCGCAAGGTCTATTCTATCTTTGTGCCAACTCCGCCCGCTTTGACAATTTTTCCCGTGGGAATGAGAAAATTTCCCGCGGTAAATTGTAGCGTATGTTCTTTCCTAAGGTCTATTCAAACTTTGTGCCAAGTTTGACCAAGATCGGTTCAGTACTTTCGGAGTATTTTCAATTATTAGGAATATTTTACGTATTTTTTTCACACCTTGGGTTACATTATTGAAGTTTTAGTAAGGATCCCTAATTTTTTGAAAATAAAATATAGCCTATGTTACTCAGGGTGAATGTAGCTTCCCAACAGTGAAAGAATTTTTGAAATCGGTTCAGTAGTTTCGGAGCCTATTCGATGCAAACAAACAAACAAACAAAAAAACAAACAATCAAACCTTTCCTCTTTATAATATTATTATTAGTATAGATTTTAATCATTGTTGTATAGCCTACGCGTGCATTACTTTACTATTCTGTAATCTTTCCATTTAACTCGAGTGCCTCACAATACAAACTTGTTTCTTTAAAAGATTAAAATAATAGACAAAGCAAAAACTATAGCGGGTGTCGCATAGCGTGCCGTAGCCGTAATGCACCTTTACCAATAATTACTCTTTCGCTGACACCTTTCCGAGGGGATGATGGAATGGAAAAGTATCGTGTGAACACAATCATTAATTTATCTATAGGGATTTCACAACTCATGCAGAAAATCAACACTTGTTTATTTATTTTCCAGTTTTCCGCCCTACGGCTTCGCATATTTTTTATTAATTAACAATGTGTTAAGAAAAAAAAAGTATTATTTTGTACGTACAACCACATAACAAGTTTTAGAAAATAAATAATCCTTTTTGTTAGAGCTTAGGACTAGGTGCTAAAAACTACTTCAATAATAACAACATTATTCGATCTTCAACATACGTTACCAATACCACGAGCTTTCTCAAGTAAGCATAGTATTAGACACATTGGTCCTGATTAAATATCTGTGGTTCCATGAAAGGTATTTATAAGTTTCGCTATATCCGTCATTCCATTATTTCCAACAAATACAATCAGCGCTACCCACCCTCTACAAACCGACAGTTTTACCGTTAAAATCGAACGCGCATCGATCGCGCGCACCCTGCACAGATTTCCACGCGCCGCGCCCGCCAATCACAGGCCGCCGCCTGACAGATGCGCACGATTCTATTGTGACGCTATTGTCGGATCAATGCTGGGGTGGAACGCGCAAACATTGTTGTGGACATTGCTATGCTATACGCTGAATGTTTGAAAGTGAATTGTCTGTCACCCTATTTGAGTTTTATTTTTTTGGAATTCGTTATAGTCATGCAAATAAATAAAAAGTTCTAAGTTTAGCTTTTTATATACCATGGCATGCGATTGTTTTATTGATATTAGAAAAAAACCACTTTATTCACTCGAAAGGTAATTTAACTCAAACAGGCAACATACTTGCAATAAACATTCAGATAAATATATTTTTTAAATATCATTGATTGCTATTTTTCACGATCACAAGAGTTAATAAGTTAAGTTATCTAAAAGTGTAATAAAACACTTAAAACATTTATCGTTACTGGATTCATAAATTATCAAGAAACCACGAAATTTTAATAATCCTTCCGGTGCTACGACGACGTTCGCATTCTACAATCGTCGTAGCACTTTCGTAGCGGCGGCGGCGGCGTAGCCTGTGTCTACGAAGATATACAAAAATTACAATCGCTTTCTTCGTTCAAAATTGGCAACCCGTGTTTGTACAAATCCGGTGAAGCTTGATTGGTTGTACTTTTAAAACACAAGGCTAATAAAAAAACCCGTTGGTATTCGTTGGATTTGAAAATTGTTTATCAGTGGTGTTGCCAGGCGACCGCCCCCTAAATCTCACCTTGCTGGGGGCATCGTGGGCACCCCAAATAATAATAATGAGAGAGAGATACTGTTGTTGCCCCAGGCCTCGCTCGGCCCATCCTGCAGGTGTGCTAGGATTGTATCGACTGATTGTGGCCCACTCGATGTAATGTGATGTGATGGGCAGTAGTTAAACAATGGGGTGAGTAACGATTTTTTATGTCTGTTTTTAGATAACGGTGAATATTATAGTAAATGGGGTGTTAAAAAATGTCTAAATAAAAGCTTTTCTTTTCTCATAGTTACAAACAAAACCGATCATTTATATGAGAATTAATTGATAGAAAAAACTAAATGCATTAGAGTCTAATGCCGCCCTAGAGGCAAATAATAAAAATATTTCGTGTAAACATGAATGGATTCTTTCATGGTCCCCTTCGGCAATAATGCAGAATAATAGTGAAGTAATTTACGGGAGTCATAGTCGATTGGAGGCGAAGAATAAAAAACGCAGAAGCCGCGGCGCGCCTGCGCTCGGCGCATGACAGCGCACAACTCGCGCGCCCCGCCACGTGGCAGGCACGCGCCGCGACGCCCGCGCAGACACACGAGGTGCACCTTGCTACCGTCAGCAGATCAATTACAATAATAATAAAAAAATCCGCACCACAAGATGACAAGATTTCAGCCACCAAAAACATTAGTTACATTCTTGTGGAGGGCTGATGCCTAAAATAGATTCATTAAAAAACCTATAATATAGGACAACAGGTCTTCCCTTGCTGCAAACTTAGTATACTAACTTATACTAAATTAGGTGTGGATTTAATAAAGATGTAGATCTAATCAAATACTCACATAACTTTTTTATTACACGCTTTATATTAGCTTCACTTGTAAGTAACTATGTATGTAAGAAAATCTTGGAATCTTAATTTGAGCCACTTCCCGGTCTTCGATTAGGATGAAATTTTGCACACGCTCTGAGTTCTGATGACAATACATGACTAGCTAAGAAACGTCATTACAAATCCAATATGGCGGCCTCCCCATTATTGTATCTAAAAAAATCTTGGAATCTTAATTTGACCCACTTCCCGGTCTTCGATTAGGATGAAATTTTGCACACGCTCTGAGTTTTGATGACAATACATGACTAGCTAAGAAACGTCATTACAAATCCAATATGGCGGCCTCCCCATTATTGTATCTAAAAAAATCTTGGAATCTTAATTTGACCTACTTCCCGGTCTTCGATTAGGATGAAATTTTGCACACACTCTGAATTTTGATGACAATACATGACTAGTTAAGAAACGTCATTACAAATCCAATATGGCGGCCTCCCTAAGACAGCGAACTGGCTGTTTGAAATCCACCCCCATGATATGGGTATCAAATGAAAGGGTTTGCTGTCAGGAATACGAAAAAAAAAAGTCACGTGACTTAAATCCAATATGGCGGACAGGAAGCGTGTTTTTTAGTTTTTTAAACTATGTATTTATATATTATTTTAGGAACATAATTATAGCAAAAATGAAAGTCAATTGACGCACAAAATTCAAAGTTAGTCGGAGAACACACGGTGTCGCTTGTCTTGGCGACAAACCACGCCACCGCGCCGCGCCGCCGACGCCGGCGGAGCCGACCTTACCACAAAAAACTTGTGTGAAATCTGCATGTTTTCTTCGCACGGACGAGGCGGTGGAAACAGATTAAAATTTGATCAAAACATAAACAAGGAACAAAGTTATATTTTAACAAACTACGTGAAGCGTAGGTACTATATAGTGAAGCCCATGCAGCAATTTGTACCATGTGCAGTTAAGAGACGGAAGCGCGTGTTCAGCTTTCGCTGTACATAATATGATTGTACCTGTATGCGAAAAATTTTATGAATCAGATATTATGATAAAACTATAAAGAAAGTATTATTTCGGGATGTAAATATGCACAAATTGTTACCTAATTAACTTTTTTAACTGTAAATTCTAATTGTGAACAATTAAAATTTATTTATAACTTCTAAAGAAGACAAATTGCTTTGTAAACTAAACATAATAAAAAAGATGCGTTATGGCGTTATGGCTTTCACTCGTAGCCTATAATAAAAAAGAAAATATTACTTAACAATACATTTTGCTGAATAAGTATAAATCATAAGCTTTTTTCTTCTGACGGTACCGTTGCCGAGTAATGTACAAAGCGCGGATTATTTCATTGTGCCCGACGTGCGCCGTTTCAACTCCGAACTCGAAGGGTGTCTCACCTTATATACCTACAACTACAACAGGCAGAGCATTTATAAAAAAAATGGTTAAAAAAACATCTTAAAGGAAAAGCGATGAGAAATATAGATAAAAAACTGTGCAAATCCAAAACGACATAGATAGCGTACTTTAGTTGAATATTAAAAGCAAATTATACGATTTTTCATAATGAATTTTAGACTCGTATTGTACGTACATACTTAAATGTTTTGGTACCAAGTTGAAATAATTTGTAGATTCGGTAATTGATATTATACACTTTAATGAACAAAAGTATACCTGTGAAATAAAATTGTAAATAATTTATTTTACACAATTTTATTACTCCGCTCACTCGTGGATAATATTTAACCCATCCAATAAAATTTACCCAGATTATTTAGCTATATCTAATTGTTTTTTATCTTGATCCGATTTGACTATGTAGGTACATACAAGGATTAAAATAAATCTTTCAGGTAAAAATATTACTTTCCCTTTTCTTAACCTTACAAAACCACCCAGTAACCTTTCCTCCATTTTCACTGATCAATAATGATATTTTCCCCATTTTAGCCTATTTTCCCGCGACTACACCCGCTGCCATTGAAACGGTGGAATATATTTCTATAGGAATAAGTAAGCCCGTAGTTTCGTCTTTATTTTATGTTTTTCTGGCGTCTATTAAATGGTTTGGTAAATAAACAATAACAATATACAGTATATAATTATATCTATTTAAATTTTCTTTGAGAGAGATTAGATTCACAATATCGACATCCCACTACCCTTTTTTAAAATTTTGCTGTTACTAATAGGTAGGTGCTAAATTATGTAATAATACAATTTGGATAAGGAATTTTAACCAAGTAATTTCACTGCAGACTCGGGAGATAGTATAATATGAGTCAGACATTAACTGATTTTTTTTTTACTTCACAAACTGGAATTTAGTATGTTATTATTATTAGTTAAGCTCTTAAAATTTACCTTAAAATTATAACTAAACCATATTACAACAAAAATTAATATGAGTGTAGTCTTCTCAAAAAGCACCTCTTGCATTTCGGAATAAAATACTTCATGTGTGGAACAATTTACAATTTAAACGAGCTACAACATTTTTGCATAATAAGAACTTATCTTTCGAACAATACGCACCTAAGTACTCCTTTCATGCGTGACCCCTATGCCCGAAACTGGTTGATAGCTCAGATAAATAGCGTTGTAGTCGTGGCAGCTGCGCGCGCGCCGAGATACGGGCAGGTGTGTACATACATAACCGGTATACGCTGACATTTTATTACACACATGATATTGGTATGTGTAGCTCTGTGTTTATTGGTGGTTGTAGTAAGTTTGGTACCCTGTTTTGTGCGCCTGCCCAGCTTTTTATATTTGTTACAATGCAACGGTCTACTGACTCGACAGACAGACGAGATTTGGTGCATTTATTTTTTGCAAGTTTTGTCAGGATTAAATAGGTAATATTTTAAGGTTAGTCTTTTGTTGGTTTTTTACCGTTGCTTATTTTATGCTTCGTTATAAATACGTACCTAGAAAGAAAAATTTGTACGTTTTCGTAAAAAAATAAATCGCTTTTTTCGTTTATATTTTTCTTTGAAGTAAAAATATCATTCTACAACGTAAGGATTAAGGAGCGCTTGTAAGTAAACATTACAAGCACAATGAAAATAATAATCTCTCCGAAAAAAAGATTTGTTTTTCATATTGGAAAGTATAAGAAAAATATATCTTTTCCTCGTATTTAGATACCTGTATTGTAGGTACCTTCATAATGACGTAACAAGTAGAGCATGCCCCCTTGAGCTGTGTTCTGTAGGCACTCAGTTAGTTATCGTATCGTGTAGCCAGTGACCTGCAAATGCGGGTCCCGTCATTATGTGCCATTCAAATGCCTACTTGTTACCTAACAAATCGTCCAACTACTAGAGCCAAGTAGCTACCTCGTGTAGAGCCCGTATACCTGCTTATTTTTGCAATGATAGAGGTCTATTATTTCAATAGGTAGCAAAAATATATTATATCGAAGAGACATCTGTTCCTTATCGTGGTTTGTAGGTGAAAGTATTAAAATTACATTGCTCATCCGCCGAAAGACGACCACTGCTATACTAATTCCTCCCTAAAATTATTACAATTAATATTTCAAAGGTTTAAAATTATATTTATTAATACATTTCTTTCAGTTGATTTTATTTTTGAACACTTTTAATATTCTACTTTCTTTTAATAAATATTATTACAAATGAAAAAATTAATGCCAAAAGGCTGTTATTACCAGATTATGGGCCCAGAATAAAGATTATAGTGAAATAAGAGATGAGTAACATATTTTGCATAAATATACAAAAACTAATAAATTAGGCTTTCAAAGAAATATTCTTCTGTATTCTTTGAAAGCCTAATTTATCCGTTTCTGAATATTTACGCAAAATATGTTTAAATATCACTCTTATCTTAAAGATAATCATTAATCGTAATCTCTTATTTAACCATAATCTTTATTCTGAGCCTATAAGCTGATAATAACAGCCCTTTGACATAAGATACTTGATTGCAACGGTAAGAAACCGAATACGTTATGCGGTTCATCCCTTGAATATTTGATGACAACCGAACTCAACATCACGTGCCATTATCTGCTTTCTTCCAACCACAAACCCTCCGAGGGGATTACAAGTACAGATCATCTCTTATGTTCGCTTCCCTTCTAAAAGATCAAATAATACTTACAAAGTGAAATGACATTCACGAGAATCAATTATGTAATCCTGCCGAAAGTAAAATATATTTCACATAACTCTATTTAAAATATAAATCGAATTTTTTTATGGTACATACCTATAATGTATTCATTAAGCTTATGATATTCTTAAAGATAATTTATATGCTTTAGGCGATGTTGGTCAATTTCTCAGATAGTCAATTTAGAGGATATTGTTGGCAGACTCAAAAGTTTTTAAGTCAAAAAATGCGTGAAAAAAGAAAAAAACGAAAACGAAGCTTTTTAAATGTTAAAGTCTGCTTACTTGAGTCTGCCAAACTTAATAAGCATTGCGATTAATTATCAAAATTATAACAATCTGGTAATGAGAGATACACTTACTTATTGATTTGATTTGGTGATAGTTTAAAATATTATATACATCTGAAAATATTTTACAAATTTTTAAACTCTACAATGTAAATACCTAAATGTAGAGTCTTCATAATAATGTGGCATTATTATTGTGTACTAGTAATTTATGTAGTCTAAGACCAGCGATTCTAACTATGTACTTATAAATCTATAATGGAAATTAAAACTAAGTCAATAGGTATATTGATAATTTTTAATAATTTCACCTTCCCAAACTTAGCAGTTTTTATATTAAGAGGCAATTTTAGAAAGGATTCGGACCTTGGCGATCTGGGCCACACTAGTTTAATTGTTCACAAGTGCTCAAAAAAGCCCCTGCAGCTCATTCACCTTTCTGTTATTGAATGGGTTGTAGTGTAGCGTATACCTTGTTCCGATGCAAGCCAAGCCATCTGCTTCTTCCAAGCTGCCACCCAAGCGGGCGCAGTAAGTCACCGATGTTGCCAGCTTGAGGTATATTTTTAAAAGGAAATATTTGTTTTGAATATTTTGGATTGTCGGCGTAATATTAAGTAGCTTGTTATTATTGTTGCATGTCTACGAACCCGTACTGGCCCAATGCTATCGACTAAGGTCTATTCATTCATCCATATTCAAGTTAAAATAACGACATAACATCAACATTAACAAGTTACATTTTTTTTTCTATACATTATCAGCTCGTAAAAATCCCCGCTGAGGAACTCTACCCTTTTCCCAATAAATAAATGAACTATATTTTTAATTTCAATATCTTGCACAAGGCTGGCAACACTGGGAGCACCCTCCAGACGCTCCCTCAAGCAGGTCAAGGTGGCACCTGTTGCTTCCGACACGGCGCGTGTCTTGAAGGGGAATGGTTTACGCAAGGTAAGACAAGTGACTTGAAAGATAATAGTGCGGGGTTGCCAGTGTTACACTTGTTTTATTGATAAGTAAGGTAAGACAAGTGACTTGATGGTAGAGCGGGGTTGGTGTGTTAAAATTGTTTCATTTATACGCAAGGCAAGATAGTGCGGGGTTGATGTAGTTCACTTATTTCGCTGATACGCAAGGTAAGGAAGGCCCGTGGGTTGGTTGTATCACATTTGTTTCACTGATACGCAAGGTACAGACATATTGTGTCTTCATAATGCGGGATTGATGCACTACTGTTTCCTTTATACACTAGGTAAGACAAGTGACTTGATAATAGTGCGGAGTTGGTGTGATTCACTTGTTTCATTGATACACAAGATACGCTTGTTTCCTTAAAATTTGATGAAACGTTTATTTTGCGCACAGTGTTGTTGTAAGTATACATAGTATATAATTATGGTTTAAATCATTTTAATTTATGTATACCTCTCTAGTAGAGAACTATAAAAAATGCTAATGAAAGAAGAAAAAATGTTAAACAAAATGTTTTCGTTATGCCAAAAGTTTTACAGATTTTTTATTTACTAAAATTCCACTTGAACTCCAAAAAGATTAATTCGAGTGAACGACTCTACTACTCACTCTCTCCGACCGACTCTACTTCTTAGATATTCTTGAAGCTAAAAAAGCGATATAGCTAAGTACCTATACTAACAAGCAACATGAAACAAAATAGCATTTATTGTATAATTAAATTATACAGAAACAAACCATAAGGCGAGACACCACGACGAACATGCCACGCAAATGAACAATGCAATGCGGAAGCTTAGTAAATGAGACTATTAGCATAATTAGCCACGCAGCTGCGCCCGCGCCGACGACGACGCACCACCAGGCTTGCGGGGTGAAATTACTATTGGCTCAGTGTATTGGATTCTGACTACAACATGGTCAAACTTATCACTGATCATAATATGCCAGCCAAACAGCTTCTTACGATACAAAAAACATTTTAAAAAATCCACATACTTAGATTTAGAATTGAGGAGAAATTCCGTAATAATGTATATTTGTTACTGTAAAACTGTGCAAGTAAAGAGGTGCGCTTTATGTTAAATAGCAATACCTTCTATGAGCAATTTGCAGCTGAAAAATCGAATCGCACGAAAATTATTTTATTTATTACAAACTAATTTTGTATTTGATAAACTGTCTATGACCACTGTGGCGTTTTGTATTGGGATCTTTGTTAGTTGCTATAAAGGTAAAACTTGTCTCTCGATCCAATATAAATCTATTTCTGGCTCTTATGATAATGAGTTAAGTTTAATTTGTTAAATTTTTTATTTTTTTTTATTTCAAAAGTTTTGTTAAAATTTTTAGTTTGTTAAAACTCGCCTATAAATTGTGTACAGAAGATTCGGTACGTGAATCTGACTCGCAATTAGCTGACTTAAAACTGTCCGAAATCACCATTGAAGTTTTAGACAGTCTCGATTAATAATTTTCGTTTATAGCAAGCAATATCTTTACAATTTAATTTCAGATTTTAATATAAAGTTGAGAAGGGGTTAATCAATTTTATTGAGTTATCAATCATCAAATTAAAGCGGTGTACTCGTGGAGAAGATTGGAGAAGCACTTGACCACTAAAACTTCAGTTAAAATTCAAATAAAATTTTATTACAATGTTGTTCTTCAGTCTTTACAACAACTTCTGATAAAATATTTTTTCTGGTGAAATTGAGAAGTATAAGTAAAATTTGATTGTACATAAAGAATACATATATAAATTCAGACAACTTATTGCAAAGTTATAGACCAGTATTAGCTACAAGTCATGGATAGGTAAATTAACAACCAAAAAATAATAAACAAGATCATAGGCACGCATAAGGCGTAACGGACCACACCAGCGGCGGCAGCGTCTAAACAGAAAACTATTAATTCTGTAAAATCAAAATAAAAAAATACTTTCACCCAAAAAAGCCTTCAACCCTCGGTCGATTGAACATCTGACGAGGTGAATGAATCCTTACAGTGGGGATCCTTGTTATGGGGTGAGCAGTATAACATGTAGTATATTCTACACCGCGCTGGTATCGTAAAGCCGCGGACACATTACATTCCGGCACACATCTGTCGGCGTTTAGACAATCACGATACGTCACGCGATTTTAGGGGTTCTGTTCAAGCCACCCTTATTTGATACTTCATTTATCATAGGTCTGTATTTATCATCGAATCACAAGTTTGAAATTTTATTCCTGGTAATAATATATTACAAGAAATCGTGATCAAATCAAACGTTTATTATATCAAAAACTTTGAAGATGTTTCAAAATATTAGCTTGATAAAAGTTTAAAATTTCGCGTCCATTCTACTATTTAATATCCTGAGTCAATTGATGTTATGTAGGTAACTAATGTTTCCATGAAACAAACTTTAAATAAACTTAAATCCTACTCTAATTTATAAAAAGCTTCATAAGTAATTTTTTTAACAAATGAAACACATAGTTTAATTTTTTTTAATTAAGAAAACATATTTTTATGAATATATCTGCTGGCCATTAACAGAAATTACACACTATAAAAAAATATACATTTCTATTTTACTCCAGATCCTATTTCGGCGATTCATTTTAATTAATATAGAAGGTATATTTTTTTAAGTACCAATAGTACCAAATCTTCCAAGCGCAGTATACACACGCGACAGCTGCGGCGCGCGCACCCCGCGCTTTCATTCGGTAATGTCCGCCGCCTTTTAATTACGCTGATAAATCTGCGCGCGCGCGTGCCGGCCGCTCGCCGAGGCGCAGCTCGTGTGCCCCGGCCTTATGGCGTCACACTAATGCACGCTATGAAACTTTATTTATTATTACATGTTTATGTTGAATACAATGCTTATATTAATATTGATCTGTTAACAGCTCATATAAGTCCCCACTATGGGGCTCGAGTCTACCCTGAATCAGTGTGAATAGGCCTTAGTCGACCACGCTTGCCCGGTACGGGTTGGTCAACTTCATATACAAGCTTTAAATCCGCAGGTGCGTGCAGGTTTCTTCACGATATCTTCCTTCACAGAAGAGCATCGAAGAAACGTATTATTTGGTTTAATGAAAATGAAGTACTTCATACACTGTAAAATCATCTTCGAGAAAGACGTACTGAACTAAGAATGATTGGCGTCTTGAATCGAAGGAAATTAGGTAACTAAAATACAGGATTCCGATAGCAGAATATTTCTCATGATAACTGTAAACTTTATTTGTGACGTTCCACGTCGTGCAAAGGTAACTTATGGCGGGTTTTAGTGCAAATATCATAATTTTGGATTTGAATAGCTTACGAGTTGCAGATTACAGGGATATACATAACTCAATACCGAGGTACAATATGTAGGTAGGTAAGGTACCTTTGCATGTGGGACGTCACATATAAATTACAAGTCCAATTACATACTTCTTCCTTATCCAATATCAATATAACTACAAATTCAAACACACAATTGATTACATACGGAAAGATACGCCCTTTTTCTTTTTCAAACAAAAATGTAACATATAAAAATGTATAAATTAAAACCAGATTAGTTAGGTACCTGTACATCATCTCATCCATCACACATAATGGAAATTGTACTCAAAGCATGCTCCGAAAAATCTAAGCAACGTTGACAAATTGAATAAAAGTTTAGTATAAGTACGCAAATAATTCGCAAAGAGATTAGTTGATAAACAAACGTACTTACATATTTTTGAATAAATTGTACAAATTTTAATATACATTCCATTAAGTATACTTTGTACTATCTTTTTCAGCACATGTTCGCAAACCTAGTGTTGCACCTACAGTACAGACCCTTCTATAGATTTAGATAGGTATTCATTTTAATATTGGAAAACAATCTGTCGATACTTCCTGTCCTGTTTGATAATAGCACCTAATTTACGAATAATTACGTCACCCATTTTCCGGGAGAAATACCACGAACTCAGGGTTGTGCCAAGCAAATCTTCTGGAAACAATTGGAGTTAATAGCTCCCCATCCTCCCCATCGATACCTAGGCTCGAGCCTACCTTGAATTCAGGGTGAATGAACAGGCACATTGCGGGTTAGTAAATTTCACACACAACCTTTTTTATTCGCAGGTGTGTACAGGTTTCCTCACGATGTTTTATTTCATGGTTAAACTACGTACGATTATTCTTAAGTATACTCGTAGTATAATCACTCGATCTCGTTACTGTTCATTTACTTTCTCTTCTGTACAGTACAGAAATAAAAACTAGAACTAAGAATGGTAGCTCTCGTTCTTTTACGGCTTCTTACAAGACAATTTTTATTTCCTACCATAAAAAATAAAATCATTCCTCTAAACTCAAGCCTTTCATAAAAAATATGACTTAAACAAAACAAACATTTTAAAATACGAGTATGATGATGATAATCCTTCCGATCGGTTTGTTTGTCACATAGTTCAAATGATATAGGTGTGGCCTATCCAATTGTTATTGAAAAATTGTATAATTGTATCATATTTTTGTCATTTTTGACATTTACAATTATTGTATTGTAATTTAATGTAGGTTTTACATGAAATAAACTAATTTTAATTTAATTTAATATGTGAATAATAATTGGCCCACCCCTAGTGCACTGTTTCTACCGGAACATACCCCAGGGCAAATCAGAGCATACCAGCCGGGGAGCCCGGCCGCACGTGGTGTGCGGCGGTGACATTCCACTCGCCACCGCTGCGGATGTGGTCACTGGCCACTGCTAACAAACTAACCTACCATTTTAATGGTACCTCGAATTTTATCAAATATTGGGTTTGTGTGACAAAACTCAAAGGGCATGCTCAATCAATTCTTTTGAGCAACATTCACAAAAAGACTTTTCCTGGAAACGAAATAAATGTTGACTTCTCTCTACTAATTATCCGATCAAAATAACTCTAAACTGTACTCTACTCTATGTATTTGTTGTTTCTGAGAAAAGTTGGTTTGACTAAATTGTTCAAATCAAAATTGACTGAAGAGCATGTCCTATCAGTATTAAAAATTATTAAGCTGTCATTATTTAAAATTCAATAAAGTTCTAGCTATTATTACCTACAAGTTGCTTTCTTCTACATAATAATATCAAAAAGAAAAAAGAAATTGTAAACATGCAATCGTAAATGACTCATCATAATAATGTTACAGATCCATAAAATCGTCTATAATGGCCCGATTAATCGATAAGAACATCTGTTCGTAATGAAACTATCAAAATGTTTGATTGCAATCAGAGGGGAGGGGCGAGTAGGATAGCCGCGAACAAACCATAGAAGTATTTTTTGTTGGCAATGATAAAACATTACCTAACATATGCTAGTAAAACTGTATCTAAATATAAAAAAGACGGGTTGAAATTGACCCTGTTCAGTTATAAACTTAGACATAGACATAGACATAATTAGACTAATACTAGACCGTACTAGTTGGTTGTCTTATTAGACTTAAAAATCATTTTGCTAAACGTTACTCTTGTTTTTCTGTTTACAGAAATATTGGAAAGCATGTCAGTGGCCCAATAGTTAGGGTCATTTTGGAAGACACTGGTTCAAGCCTCTGCAAGTACCAATATGTTTATCCATCGCTTTTACAGTAAACGAAAATATCGCAAAAAAACCTGCTCGCACCTACAAAGAAATTCAAATGTTGTAGTGAAGTTTGCAGCAGGATTTTGTTTTATTTCCCCTCAAAAATAATAATGCCGACAAAGTCTCGGGGTGGACATAATTCTTAGTTTTGAAATAAAGAATGTAGATATTATAAAATACATCAAACAATTCCAACAAAGATAAAACGACATCTCAAAAACAAAATAGATTTAAAAGCGGTGATTGAATCAGGAAGTAAGTGCAGATCTTATTATAAGGAAATAGAGTGAGATTTCTCGTTAAATCTCGTAGACTGGGCGCCGGGCAAGGAAACTATTAACTGTAAATCCCTTGCGAACACCGCGAGGGTGAACGCGCCTGCATGTCGAGATATAAGTAAAGATACTATTTGAAAATCTTGTCCGCTACTTTGTCTTAGTTTTGGTTAAGGTGCAGTGCAGGTGATAAAAAGTTTCACCTCGTTTTTAATTTTGTTTGTTAATATTATGTAATAAGAAAAGAACCTCGTAATAATATTACGTTTACATTGAGGGATTGAAACTTTTAGAACTTCAGAGAAACATTGTTTGCTAGAAAACTATTTTTAACACATTACATAAGTATTAACTAGTCATTAAAAAGCCTTGACACTCTTGACAGTGCTCTATATGCGTATACCCATAATTTTCAATTTAATTTGAAAATGTGTGGTAAAAATCAGGTAAAGCTGAACACACACATTAAAAAAAATCCGTAATGGTAAAAACTGTATTAAGACTAAACTGGTTCAGCTTGAGCTGCTCTTGACCGTACGCTATTCAAACCTGCGAACAATACTATTATTCACTGACTTAATATTTATTTCTTGTATGTGGTTGTAATCAGCCCTACTACGTTGCTTCACGTTCGGCTATTGCGCAGATAGTAGGTACAGGGCACAGCGTATGACATGATTGCCTATTGTTCTTTTTACAATGTTAGTGACACTGGCCCCTGTCGCCACACTTTGTTGCAATTTTTCTTTGATGTTTCAACTATTGATAGGCAATTTCCGAGGTTTGTTTGTGACAAGACAAGATGCAATTTTATTTTTTCTAGCGTCATAGCGTGACGGCGCGACGTAGTATAGGCAAACCTAGGCAATTTCACGATCTAGTGATTACAGACCCTGTCTGTAGCATGAATTGCTATTACAAGAGTTTATCTCATATGTCAAAATTATATGATAGAGATGCCTTTTTTGACCCAAGCTTATGTCGTAAAAGTTCGACTTATCAAGCTTCACTGGACTTGTAGAAAGCCGCCATGACGTGTTCGTGGCTCTAACCAAATATATCATGAAGGAAAAAAAAAATTCCGCACCCATAGGGGCGCGTAAAATTTTTTCTTCCTTCATGAAATATATCCTTTTTTTTGCTATGGGATTGCGTTTGACTACAGTCTCACCTGGTGGAAAGCAACGACATGGCCGATAATGGAACACGCTCACCCAGAAAATGCCTAAGGCCTATTCACTCTCGCCTTGAAGACACCTAGGTTATCCTGTTGTTACTGATCCGTTTAAAGGACATGACTTAATTAAGGAAAGGACACCAACAGGCATTCACCTGTGTAGTAGCCAAAACAACCGCAAATCCCAAACTGCATGCTAATCGTAAATCTTATGGCTATATCTACCTTCCAAGGGAGAAGTATAATCCAGATGTAGACTGTCATAAGCTGCAGCAATGGTAGTAGTAGAAAAAATCCTTACATAATGTAAAGATTTATCACATGAGCATTTCGTTTTTACCGTTATCAGTTATGGTTAATTATACTTACAAAAAAAAAGTTAAAAAAACTCAATATAGTTCGTTGATCTCCATAGAAACGTGCAAGGTGACAGTTCACACGCGCCCGCGCCGGAAGCTTCGCAAGCTGCACTTTGTGCCAGTCTAATGTTGGTACACTGAATCACCACTTTACTATTTTACCCTCACACACTACAACTTGGGTAATTTAAAACCTAACGTTAAGGCAATAAAGGTGTCTTGTGAACGATTTCGAAGGTTAATTTAACGTGGTTGTTCTAGGGGTGTTGGTTTTGGTTACATTGTACGTACAATCAAGAACACATAAAATGTAACGGTTGCGTTACAAAATGCGCTCTTATGTCGTGTGCAATAAAGGCACTGTCAACGTGCTTGATGATCTGAATATTGTACGTACATGTTTGATGGTTTACTAAAAGGTGTTTGATTATGAACAGTCATGCCACATCTGTGCATATTGATGTCTTTGTACAAAGAGTGTTGGTATGGTACCATTTTTATACAGATAAAGGAAAGCCTTCGATTAAACTTTTAAGTACTTAATCTGAAATAAGTTCTGTCCAAAATTTGGATTTGGAAAAGTTAGTGGAAATAATTTCATAAGCCCTTAAGAAACAGGTGACTTTGTGTGACTGTATGGATTATTTTACCACATGTAGTAGGTAACTTGTTTGCAAAATATAAAGTATCTAAAGAAGAAGAATATCAATTTGTCATGATTAAAAAACATGTCAAGTAAAAACTTGAATTGGCTAAGCCAATATTTGGGTATCTTTGTCCAGCAGTGGACGTCATTCGGCTGACGACGATTAATTAAAATGGACATATGCCTGAACAGAATAACGTCATAAATAATTGTCAACAAACGTGTTCAAATTTGTGCACAGATTTAAAAATAACCCAGTATTATTGAGTATTAAATTCCGATTAATTTGTTCGGAATAATCAAAACCTAATACTAATTACTTTACTAGATAATCTGATTTCTAATTTATTTTCGTAGGATTTGTCGGAATAATGTATTCTGTTTGTAATGTTTAGCAGCGCATTGCACGGAGCGGACGCTGCAGGCGTGCATTATAGTGTCCTGTTACACATTGCAGGAAACAAACCCGTAGGTGCCCGTAGCCACAACAGCTGCTATAGGCTGCGGACTGTATTGCTATAAATCACTGGAGAAATCACATCATTACGTTACGTTAATCGAAATAAATAAATTATGTTATAAGATAGCCCTTGACTGTAATGAATATTTTTAATTTTATATTTTTAAATTTTATATTGACAAGCTGATGGTAGCTTCGACTTCTTCAAACTTAAGACCACCCTCTTGTCATTTCCCCATTTTGATCTGTTTTCTTTCTTTTGTTTGACGTTCTTCTTTAATTTGGTCCATATATGTTCTTCTAGGTCGCACGTCGTATTTTTCCCTGCCACTTTTTCTTTAATGATGTTTTGAATTTGTAACGGGTATCAAAAAAATAACGAGCTTAGAAAGGGGGTATAGGCACTTCATTACCTACCAATAATAAAAAAAATATTATAATTTGAAACAAAAAATGTTCTGAAGTTAGCGTTTTATTAATTTCACGAAACATTAACGATAAACAATTACTCATTCCAATCTTTCTTGAACGAGATTTTGTGAAAATGTAATAAAGTCAGCACGCGTCTGCTTTACAAGCTACTAATTATAAAATTGTTGTTTCTTCAGCACAGGTTGTTCCCATACACAGCATACAGTTCAAAGTTCAAAGTTCACGAGCTATTCTATAAATAAATAATTACTAATTTACTATTTTAAGACCACGCGCATTTTATAGTCCACTCTCTGTAAGAAGCAGCTAGAGATGGATTATAACTTAAAAAAGTTGTTATTAACACTGTAACGACCCTAGAAGTTTGCGAGTTGGTCCATCCTTATTTGAAGTACATAATTATTTTTTCCATAACCTTTGCAAAGTTTATATCCAGACTTTTGTCGTATTTTTGACACATTTTATAAAGCAAGAAAAAGTTACCTATTTTGACACGTGTTTCACAAAATACATATTGTATCACTAGGCCTGTGAGTAAATATCGGGCAATAACGACTGAATTACACCTAAAAGTATTATAAATTTGGATCACTTGAGAGCTCGCCATGGCAGCGGGTTTATTAAAGGTGAAGATAATTAAATTAAGCGAGTTTCTTTGACGCGCCCGCGCCGCGCCGCGCCGGCCCGCCAGCCCGCTGCTAATATTTTTATTAAACGTCCTCCTACGCAGAGCTCAGGATATTTTCTGCTTTTATCGATTAAGTTTTTATGTACGAAGCAATTTTTTTCGTAACGGCTGCTTCTATAGTTTTTTTTAAAATAAATACATATCTAGAAACAATTCACCAGTAGCTATTTGATCGCTGACAGCTGAGCTCTAAACCACAGTTTACTGATTTTTTGTAGCTTAACCTTTTAACCGCCATGATCTGAAATATAAGACTTACCAAATCGAGCTCACAACGCCGCCGTCTCATAAATAAGACTTATGTTTTGACTGATTTATATAGATTTTATGGAGCAAGTTAAAAATATATGCTTGGCGGTTAAAAGGTTAAACATTTAATTACCATGGGTATACGAGCTAAAAATCATAATTTTCTTTAATCAAAGTAATCTGTTTTAGTTTTTCTATTTCTAATCAAGGATTACTCAATGCTAATTAGCTTTTCAGGTCGAAAAAATCTGTCATAAAATCTTACTTAATACGAGAAAACCCTTTCTTTGTTCATACATAAAAGACACTGGTGATTTTTCTTTTAATTTACCGATATCGATGTTTGATTATTTCCTTCCCTGGTCATCTCTAGGTGATAATGTCGGAGTTTAAAGTGTAGTAATTGCCGGCCCTACCCGCTACCCACTACTACCGGCAAAGCCTTCGGTACGGCAGCCTCTATTTTGTTCCATAGAGGACCAATTATGCGAAACCAATAAACAAGGCTTCATTACTTCCTATTCACTTCTTCACTCTTGACAGGTAGAGTAATGAGTTGATGGATATGGACGACTCAATCAAACAAACTACATGGACTTAGTAACATAGTTATACTTATAAATACCTACTACTATAAATAGAGCTCATATAATTTCTTCACCATAACATTTTTCTTTTATCATAATCAAGAATACGAACTTCCGCAGACAGCTACTTTGTTTTTTGTCTAGCCACTCTTTTTTATAGACCAATTCTATTCAATAAAATTAACAGCTAACATCCTCTTAGCGGTAAAAAGTTTAACATTTCAGAAAACAGAACTTACTTATTGTTATAGAATTCTTGAAAATACGAGCAATTTTCTTTTTAAAACTTCTCTGTGTAGTCACGCGAAACTTTTGAAAGTACCGGTTCGTATGTGACGTCATGTCCGGAGTCATGCACACCAAATTACCACACTCTGCTATAAGATCTACTACAATTGCTCAAAATACTACAAGTAGAAAAACCTTTTAGCTATCACCCTTATTACCAAATAAACAATAAATATTGATTTATTTATTTAGATATCAAGAAATATTTCAGAATATTAATTTATAATTAGTCAATTTATTATACTATAAATAATTGTATAAATAAAAAATCATATTATTTTTTAATACTTGTAAATTGTAACTGTTATGTCAGTAATAATAATGAAAAGTATAAAAAAACTCGCACGGATTGAAATTACTATTATTATTAAAAGAAATCGAATGTATTAGGTCCTTACGTATGAAATTGCCGTTCAGTATCAAAAAAGTGAGAAAGTTTTTTTAAATGAAATTATTATTTAATTAATCGAAGTATGCGCCGTTGTTATCGATACACTTCCGCCATTTTATAGGCAGATCATTGATACCTTTGGAAAAAAAAATCCTGGGAGCGAGAGTCTATGAACTGTTTGAAGGCGGTTTTGACTGCCTCATCAGATTTGAAATTTTTTCCTTGTAAAAAGTTATCCAAATTTTGAAAAAAGTGGTAATCGGTTGGGGCAAGATCTGCGTCACCCACGATACTCTCCAGATCTTGCCACAACCGATTACCACTTTTTTCAAAATTTGGATAACTTTTTACAAGGAACAAATTTCAAATTAAATTGATTAAATAATAATTTCATTAAAAAAACTTGTTTCACTTTTTTGATACTGAACGGCAATTTATAAAAGAGGCCTGATATATTATAAAAGAAGAAGGAAGAGGTTTTAATTTAGTGTATATTCAGGGATTAAATCTAAATGCATTTTACTACAATGAAGTATATTCTATTCTATTCTATATAATTTCACCGCGAGAAAACCTTAAAATACAAATAATTATAATAATGCGGCCCTGCAACCTTCAGAGAAAGGCTTTGATTACTAAATAGCGTATTATAAAGAAAAAATATATTAGCAACTTAATTATAGGCACTACCCAACCTACGTTAACCTGGCATTTTTTTATTATTAGGCAGCAGGTGACAATTTATTTTATCATTTCATATTTATTTATATGTTGGTTAGTTCACTTGCATTTACTTTATGTACCTTTACTTGGGTTGCTAATATTTTGTTTCTTTATAATGCCCTATTTAGTAATCAAAGCGTTTCTCTGAAGGTTGCAGCCGCTGTTCCCGCGCACGCCACGCCATCTGACGGGATCGCGGCCGCATTATTATTATAATTACCGGTAATTTCACCGGCGGTTTGCAGCCGAACCTACCTCGGGCCCTTGATCGGCTCGGACACGGAAAAACTCGTGTTCCGGGGAAACTCCAACGAGCTAATCATTACAATTAGACGCTTGTTTTATTTTTACTTTACCCCAACTATTACAAATACTGCAGCTATTTGTATTTGCCACGTGAATTCCATTTTTATATTTTTTTATTTTTATTATTTTTCTAAATTAAGCGGCTCATTAACAAAATCACTTGCAATTAAAACTACTTTTATACTGATACTATAAAGAGGAAATATTTGATTGTTTTCATTGAATAGGCTCCGAAACTACTGAATTGATTTTGATTATACTTGATACATGGATAGAATAAACCTTGGGGATCTTTTACGGCAGGAAAATTCCTCATTACCACGGGAAAAACTGTAGACGCGGGTGGGGCCGCGAGGCGAAAAGCTAGTATTTTAAATATTTTATCTGGCTTTTTACATACTCTCAATCATTAGTCTAATAAGCCACCTATAAACCTTTATAAAACTCATATTTGCTGTCGATGTGCGCCGTAGGAAGAAGATTGTGTGTTAAGGGGCTTACATGTGTTACGTGTGTGAAAAATAAACAATATTTCAAAAATCTAGAACAACAAGGATCGAGACGATTTTCTGTAGGATATATAGAAGCCATGAACTTTATTTATTATATCTCGCTGTAGTTATAGATAGAAAAATTGCGGAAAACGGATCGCAATTTATTTTTCTATCTATAACTACAGCAGCAGCGCCACTTAGCACATGTAAGCCACTTAAGTACCTAAACACAACTACGGCTCTGGTGTTACTTAGAACCGATGGAAAAATCTTCACGAATCATGGCCAACAAAACCTGTATGCAATACCAAGTTAAGCAACACAATTATTTTTGGTTTGTTAAAACATAAGAGGCACCGTGGCAGCAGATTCGCACCCCGTAGTCGCTTCCATCGCGCCTCCTTCCGCTCACAAACGCGCGACGAAATTGGAAGCTAAATGCTGGATAAAGTTATTTGCCATGAATGCCTCTGGGCACAAATTTCAATTCGTGTACAAAAGTGAAACGTTATCTATCCATCGGATTTAGTATCAATCAGATATTCATTCTTGGATATTTAAAAAACTGTATTATTCTGAAAATAATAAACTGAGTGTAAAATAAATTCATACAGTTGTTTTTTTTACTGATATATTTTTGCAATTCAACCGATAAAAAGATAGTTTAACATTATGAGAATTCAACATTATGTTCCAGAATGGATTTATCAAGTATGCTTTTATTTTTTTGCTCCGAACTTCAAAATTATACAATTTTCCAAACATTATTTACACAACAGTAACTCACACCCCCAATATTATTATTTATTCTTCTCAAAATCTCAGCTTGTAACGGTACCAACCTGGGTCCCGTACAGATTTCACAAATGTTTTATAAAAATTATGATATAAATTAATTACATGATTATTAGTTGAAAGTCTTTATGAAGATATTTATATATTTTATATAAAGAGATTCTGTCTAGATTATATCTTGAGACTTATAAATACAAAAGTAAATAATCAATTTTAATGTATTGAACTTTGAGAATAATAAGGCCAAATGAATGTTGTTCTATCTGACTGATCAGGCTTCTATGTGCTTAATTAACAAAAGTAAATAATAGATCATAATTATTTATTTTCAAGAGAATAAAATACTTGATGATATTATAGTCTGACTGAGGAAAAGCAATAGCACTCCTGTAGTAAGCATCCATACCATGCGGATTGGAACTTCTACCTACTTTCAGATTAAATAATCATTCAGTTTGAGCTAAAAGCAAAGACAAACTAATCTTCTTACCAGATCAAGTACATGAAGCTTGGCAGGATGGTAAATAGGAATCATTCTGGGCTTTGTATAAATCTAAGCATTTAAAGGAAATAGATTTTATTATTTATTGAGAGCCTAACTAAATAAAAGTCGGATATTAGCAGGGAGTAGTTATCTTCCACTAGTTAGGGCAGAGCTTCTACAATTTGACGATAGTTGGCGTTATTGTCATACAAATATTCACTTCCGTATTCTAGTTTCGAATAGGAAGTAATTTTCGTCAATTATAGATATATTTAATAGAAAATAAACATTTAATTAGACAAAAATATTATAAAATCGTTCTAAAATTATTCAATTTATTTTATGTAATTTTAATTATTAATATATAATTTATTATGTATTATGATCATTATAATTAGTGGGCAAGCAATAAAATACAAAGGAATTCGAAATCAACCATTTTGAAATCCGTAAAAACGACGCGATCATGAAAAATATTGGAAAATTATTTTAAATAGATATAGTGGACTTTTCTTTTATTGGATCGCTGGAGCATTCTTTGGCGGGCCGGGCGAGAGGAGTCATCGTGTTTCTACAACAAAGCTAAGTATTTTTACATATTCTTAAATATGTGAAAGCTTGTGATTTAAAAGAATCTCCAGCTATTTCTATGTTTTATACTAGTATTTATTTCGTTTATTAGTATATTCATCCATATATTATTCCTTCTAAAATCTAAGATCTTTTATATAAAGTGCTTTTGATATTTTTCAGATATAATTGGACTTGGGAGCTCCCTATTTATGCCTTGATTGAATATCTAAATTAATCTAAAATTGTACTAATATTACTTTATGTATTTTCTTCTGCATAGACATATCTGTGGAGACTTTTAAATCATACTTCTATAAAATTCACAGGTGGAACAAAATCTCTAGATATAAGACAAAGTTGGAGGACTTGATGGCTCATCATCAGTAAGGCAGAGGGAGCAGACTTCCAGACTCTTCAACATAAGTAATATCTCTCCGGATGCCGGGTATGATAAAAATATTTTCTTTCCAATTTTACCTTTCTATATAATATTTTGTGTTTTCTTGCTTGGCTCAAAATCATAATACAAAATCAGATAGGATTTCTATAAATACTATTATCATTTCCCAAGAAAGTTATCATAATCAAGTAAATTCATTATATTAATCTTTCTTTACTTTATATAGTTTTCATTTACTTATTATCTTTACAATCAGAATATACTTATGTATCTTCTATTATACTATAAATATTCTTTTCCATAAACTTACCAATTTTCATACATTTTATTCATCTCCGGGAAGCTTATAAGACATTGCGGTTAATTCAGGGTTATCTATTTAGCTAGATCTAACAAAATTCTCATTAAAAGATTCAGGGTTACTCCAAGCGGTTCATAATGTAGAGTCTTTCCACTAGACGTTCACTGGCCATATTAAAGTAGTTCTCAAACATCGGTAAACATATAGGTAGGTCTAGCGTTAAGCGGTTAGTAGGATGTTTATAAGTTCATTAAGAGGGGTGGGGTGTTACAAGCTACCTAATTATTCGTGTCAATTAGTTCTTACCCATTGTAGAATAAATTATTATTGGTACCCATAATTAATCTAATAACTTATTTCAGTTTTTTTTCAAGAACCAGATTCAAAACATGTATTGTAATTATTTTCAGTTATATCGGCGACAGTACCGCACAGTGGGCGTATTCATCTTATAAAGGGGTCAAAATATTTTATTAGCCTTGCGATTTTAACTGTGTAGCGGGGGCGCCAACTAGATTAGCGGCCCGGGGCGACGTCGAGAGTCACTTCAACATCTCACTACCCTTCCACTTGCAAAATTACATTACTGCTTTGCAAACTCTCCTGCGCTCTTATATCTTCACATGAAAGTTTACATTTGGTTGGAATGCTTTGAATAATACCAAAACATCGTTTTTCATTTCACCGGGCGTCGAGTTCGATATTTCTTACCTATTTGAGGTAAGGTCTTCTTTAAACAATTTTTTTCTGCAAAGAAAATCGTGGCAACTTTTCTATTCACTCTTTGCTCGTAATATTTATTTTACTGAGGTCAACTTTAAATAAGTATTAAAGTGTTTAATACTTAAAGGTGGTCAACGCATGGACATAATAATAATAGTTGCACTATCGTTAACAGCTCATATACAGCACTATAACTATACATAATTAATATTACGTCTATGTGTCAACGTTATGAAGATAGATAGATTTATACATGTAAATTGCTTGTTGTATTCCAATATTTAAATCTCTTTCTGAATCTTCTGGAATATATACTCACGCTTGATATAATTATAATAATTTCTACAGCAAAACTTGTTTCAAAAAAATTATTTTTAATGAAATTATGTAACAGTTGACTTAGTAAATTGATATTCTATTTAATAATTTCTCCCTTCAGCGGCAATCTGTTGCACAAAATGGATAAACTAAAATATTCATAGATATTTCCCCAAGATTGGGGTAGGCTCTTTCCAATTTTTTGTTATTTAAGCAATATGAATGACGGGTTTTTGACTTACATCTTAATTTTAGGTGGTACAGTGTTGTGTAAGTGTTGATTTTTATAGGTTTTTCACACTTATTAAACCGTTATTTTCAAACATGTTTTGATAAAGATAATAAAATAAATAAAATAATTTAGTCTGAAACTTTAAGGTTCTTAAAATGCCATTAGGCAATCTGAACAATGATCTCTGTAAATAATCGCAATCTGGAAAATAATAATTTAATAAAAAATATATCCATAAAATTGAAAGATCAAATCAATTCAAAGCACCATCAGATTGTAACGTTATTCATTATTTCTGATTTGCATACAAAACAATAGCATAGTCTATTGTCTAACAATTAGCTCCCAGCTAATGATCTTCGACTACGGAACAGGGAAAACACTAGAAAAAATACAGTAATTTATTATAATTATTAATTTCATAACTGCACTGCACACGTAGCCTCTTATGTTAACTGCAATGTTAGTTTTGCTAAGGACAGGATCGCGTGGTCTTTATACGTAGAATATGTACGAGTACCTACTATAATCGTAACTACAGTACTCAAATAAATCAAGCAATTTCGACCTATTAAACTAAAATTACTGCTAATTTTAGGTATTATAAATTACGTCAAGTAGATATCTCGATAACCTGACTTGCAATCAAGTGCATAATTGCATATTTACGTGAAAAATATAACGTGAATGAGAATAATTGGTGAGAATACACTGAGAGAAAATCTGACAAAAATAAAGTAATTATTACTAAAGTATTTCTAAATCCGAGGACAACAAATGTCCTGTAATAATTAGTAATCGATTTTTGTAAACGCAGTTAGTAAATATTACATGTAACATTTTTGTAATTTCAAGTGTTGAGTATTTACTATATGATGACGTCATAAACAAATACTAACTGATTTGTAATTTTAAGTGTTCAATCGTTGTATCGGAAATGATGACGTCATAGAGAAATACTAAGTGTTTTGAAATTTTAAGAATGTTTTAGTTATATCGGAAGTTATCTGTTTTGTTATTTCAAGAATTTATTAGTAATATCGGGAATGGTGACGTCATATGTAAATACAACTTTTTTGTAAAATTTAGTGCTGTAGTTTTAGTAATTTATTTAGTTTAGTACCTCATTATAAGTAAAGACTTATACAGATGTACTAACAGAGACATGGCAAGAGTGCCAAATGACGCATAGATTTTAAATCTCTTTCGACACCTCTGTTAGCACATCCAGTGTAGGTCTTTACTTTAATAAGGTACTAAAATAGATAAATTACTAAAATTACAGCACTAAAATTCACAAAAAATTAGAATTTACATACAACACTAGGTATAAGTAGGTGTTTACTACTTTGTATAATGCAATGAAATACAGATTTAACTTTTCTTATTTTATTTCCATATAAACCATGATAAATTTACATATTTGTTATTTTATAATTATTCTGCATATTAGATGTCAATTTCTCTGAGACCCCAGTTGCTTAAGAGATCCCTTGTAAGTTTGTCCATCACAAATAAAATATTTTGCTTTTAAAACTTATTTTAAACACTAAAACTTTAAGAACACACAACCGACAACTTGATTGTTTTAGCACATACATAGTTATGAATAAATTGGGCATGAATTGTACTAAAACAATCAAATTTTTACGTTATTTTTGACCGCAACGTGTTACCCGGAGCGCTTGAACACTTGAAATGGCGGGCAATTTGGTGTCTGTGGCGTAAGCATTACTCGGATACACAAAATAGTTACTTGGAATTACAAAACAGATTAGTTTTTATTATTCTAAGAAATACGTTAATAGTTTCAAGTAATTCATATGTAAATACAAAGATGTGCTTACTTGGAATTACAAAACAGATTAGTTTTATAACTATAAGAAATACGTTAGTAATTTCAAGATATCAATATGTAAATACTAAGATGTAATTATTAATTATAACAAAAGTTTGTAATTTTTCCTTGTACTGAAACCATTTCTTAAAACTATGAATGAGCTTTGTAAAAGATACAAAATGGGTTTGCAGTAATTACAAAACTTTAACAATATTTACTATAATTTGCGAGAACCACGAAATTTTGTAATATTTGACACTGACTAAAACCCACTTTTAGGAATTACGAATAGGTTTTCCTAAAAATCATTAATATTTGAAAAAACAGCAAAACTTTTGTAAGTAATATTAAAACTTAGTATTTGCGTCAAATACAAAACGGTTTTTTAATTTCTGGTGGTGTCTTTTTTCTCAGTGTATTATGAGGTCAATATTACCTTTCCTTTGTAACCTTTACTGATTTGGTACCAAACTTTTTATCTAAATCTAAATGTCTCTCTTTGTACGTCAAGCAATTATGTTTCTTCAACCAAAATAACATTTAAGCTTTTTCTTATATTTTTCTTATAAGCGGCGTAAAAAACTAAGATTAATAATATTTTAACTATCATTTAAAACTGCCGTGTTTCATGAAGGACCAACACCACACCACCTAATTTATTTATTAAATATTATGTCTGTTGATCACACCCTCACTTCTTAAAAAAAATGTGCAACTCAGAGTTTTCTTCACAGCTCTACAACATAATACACATAAAGAGTTTTGTTCCAATTTCATGCATGATGAAAGATTTAGTACATATAACTATATTAACTCACGCGCATATTAATTTATACGCATATTGACTTATACGCATGACTGGTTAATACTCGTATTTACCGACAATATTTGCTAGTAAAATAGTGTTATTCTATTTTCCCCACTATGAAAATATAATTTGATAATATCTCCACATATCTCTCCCTCTTTCTCTGGAAGAATTTGATAATAAGGTATACAAAAAAGTAAACAAAACATATGGAAAAAACAACAATTAAGATGTTTCGTTTATTTCGCCTTCATTTTAAAAACGTTCACACCCCCTTATTTTCAAAATGCTTTGATTTTATAAAAGTTGTCACAGGCAGAAGTACTAGGGAAGCATAATTAGAGAGGAAGTGACGGGCGCACAATGCTGCAAGCGTCGGGCGCAAGGAAAGGCAATGCCTGTCGACCGCCGCCGCCGCCGTCGCCGACGCGACGACTGACTAATGAGCGCTCTCGTTATATTAATAGAAAAACACTATTATTATATGTATACCTACTCAAACACATCTTACTCATAATAATAGCTAGTACCTAAAAATCTGAAAAATAATCCAAGTCCACTATACTGACAGAATTTTCATAATTAAGAGTGTCACTGTTATAAAAATTTCCATATTGTACCTATGTTTGGTAGGTATGTGACACTCGCTATGTAGGCCTACTATGTAAGTAGCGACAGGCGCGAGAAGCTGTCAAACGCGACATAGTGACATTAGAGCTATAGTAGTTCTGTCAATATGTCGCGTTTGGCAGCTTCTCATAATGCATGTGCTCTTTTAGACATCATTCTCACCATCATGTAAGTATGTAACAATACAGTACGTTTTATACGTCACCAACTATGCTTAACCCCCAATGAAAAAGAGGGGTGTTATATATAAGTTTGACGTGTGTGTCTGTCTGTCTGTGGCATCGTAGCTCCTAAACGGATGCGCCGATTTTAATCTAGTTTTCTTAGCTATGATCCAAGAAAATATCTTCAGCCAGCTTCAGTCAGCAAGCTTTTTTCTAGCTCTTTTCTACTTGTTAAAATGATCAAGTAACGGTTTTGTGGCAAGGGGTATTAAAATGTTTAATTATATTTTATTGTAATCGAGATATGTACAGGGTGAAAATGAGCCTTAGCAACGGTAACCTATCACATTTTCGAAAAACTGAAAACCGAATTTCAATATTCCGTAAACGATTCATACATTTTTCAATTTCCATTGTATGACTTGACATATTTTTAAATCACCACAATAACACTTTACAGAATTATTCTTTTTCCGCACAACGTTATTCCGTTTTACGATTAATCTTTTTTACTAAATACCGTAATCTCACTTGGTCTTTTTTTAAACGCTAGAATTTTTTTTTGTTATTTCGAAGTAACAATTATTATTTTTTATAATTACGACACATAATGTTTTTGGAGTTCGGGGCACCCCGACATATGTCGGTTAGGTTAGAAGGGTATGGCGGGCGTGGTGGGCGAGCAAAGCGAGCCCACCTCGCCCGCCATACCCTTCTGTTAGGTTTGACATGTATGCATGCCTGCTTGTGCTTGGTTGCATGCTTGCTTGCTTGCTTGCTTGCTTGCTTGCATGCTTGCTAGATTGCTTGCTTGCATGCATGCTTGCTTGCTTGCTTGCATGCATGCTTGCTTGCTTGCTTGCATGCATGCTTGCTTGCTTGCTTGCTTGCATGCATGCTTGATGGAGTACAGAATGTAAAATGGAGAAATTAAATTTGACCTTGCAATAAATTAGTTCAATTGAGCTATCGCACATGTAAAAAATGGTTAACGTTGTCATGGATTTTCGGTATACTGGTAAATAGTTTAGCGGAAATTTGAAACATCGGTGAACAAGTAAAAAGGTAAATTAAAACGCGGAAACATGATACAATGGAAAATGTTATTTCGGATAATAAAAATTTTTTCTAACTGATAAATGTCAAAAAGTTAGCGGAATAACAATATTCGGAACAAAAAATATCGGAAATACAATAGGTAACCCTTAGCAACCACTGAAGGGTCATGCTCAATCGATGGATCTGATCAAGTTTTCCAAAGAAATTATTTCTTGAAACAAATATATATATTTTTTTTTCTATAGAACCGCAAATAAAATGCTTATTTTGCATGGGACTGTCAATTTTTAGGGTTCCGTACCTCAAAAGGAAAAAACGGAACCCTTATAGGATCACTTTGTTGTCCGTCTGTCCGTCTGTCAAGACCCTTTTTCTCAGGAACGCGTGGAGGTATGAAGCTGAAATTTATATCAATTACTCAGGTCTACTGTCCCTTGAAGCTGTGAAAAAATCAAACTTCTAAGCCAACGCAATCAAAAGATACAGCCGTTTATGCCGCAAATTTTCGACACTTGCAAGGGAATCAAAACCTACAGGGTGCTTCCCGTGAACTCAGAATCTTGAAATTTGGTACGAAGCAACGTCTTATAGCATAGATAAAGGAAAAATTACGAAAACCATAAATTTTTAGTTACATCACATAATATATATTTTTTTAATAATTTTAACCTTACTACCCATTTCCTCATAAACGCGTAGAGGTATTAAATTGAAATTCATACCAAATACTCAGGTCTATAATACCTTTAAGCTGTAACAAAATCAAACTTCTATGTCAACGCAATCAAAAGAAACAGCAATTTAAGCTGCATATTTTGAAACTCGCAAGTACTCGCAAGGGAATCAAAACCTAAAGGGTACTTCCAGTCGACCTAGAATCTTGAAATTTGGCATGAAGCAACGTTTTATAGCACACATAAAGGAAAAATTCCGAAAACCTTAAATTTTTAGTTACATTACAAAATATATATTTTTTAATAAATATAAACTTATTACTTTTTTCCTCATGAACGCGTAGAGCTATCAAGTTGAAATACTTACTTAGTACTTAGTTACTTAAACGATAAAGAGATCTTTGTCTTAAATTTATGCTCCTCCATCTTTCCCCATTGTAATGTTATGAATTTCATTTTGCAATAAGATTACCATAGTTATGACTCGATTGTCGTAATGAAAGAACTTTGTAAACCTTGCAGGTTTGTACGGAACCCTCGGTGCGCGAGTCCGACTCGCACTTGGCCGGTTTTTTATTTACGTTCCCAAAAACATTTTTTTTCTAATGTTCTTCAAATCATATTGAGCATCTCTTTTTAGTATTTACTAAGCATTCATTTACATCCCGAATAAGTAGTAACTAGTCCACAATTTTTTTCGTGAAAATAACAAAAATAAATATGATTTTATAATGAAAATACATTTCAGTGTAACTATTCATAAAATATTCGCGATATGCAGAAGCGATGCCTGCGGGATCGGGAATGCTTTCAGTACAAATCCGATTAAGTACTGTAGATACCTAGTGCAGTTACCTCTAGCTATAGCGCGCCTACTCTTTGTGCCCAGCTTCCATATTCCGTTGGTACATAATAAATGTTATGCTTTACCACATCTGCAAAAAGGTTTTCAAAATACCTCATACTTGTTTATTTATTGAAAAAATACAACACCACATCGAAATTACTTTATGATTTACACCAATGTATATAGTAACGCATGAGTAACGCGTACCCTCGAGAAGATGTCAAACGCGATATATATAATGACAAACCTACTGTGATCCGTATGTCACATCTTCAAGCGCGTCGTAGTCAGCCTCTCACTTTTAAATAATATACCTAACTAATTATGAAAGTAGCATATATCTGACAAATTGTTTTATTTTATTGTTTTCTTGTTTAGTATTCTTTATAAAAGGAAAATAAACGGAACTGGAATGCCGGTATAGGAACCTCTATAATGCTACGCGTGTAGTCTGTACTATATTCTTAGAACACAATAGAAAGTCTCCAAATTCAATCGAATGACTGCTTTTGAGAGGCTTATAGCATAGTTTCCCAACATTTTTATGTTGCTACCCACTTATCAGACGTAACGTAATGTAAAAAGCAGTGTGTCACCCTTGATATTTAGTGTTTTATATTACTAATCGATGCTCTAATTTTAAGGCCATAGTAGAATCACCTTGGCATTTTAATGCAATTTGTACCTACCTATATACAAAAGAAATAGTACAAAACATTAAACGAATTTCAAAGTATTTACTGGTTTTGTAAATATTTGGTTCTATATCTACCTTACTAACCCTGGTGTCGGAATTGTTGAACCGCCTTAGGCTTCCGACAAGGCTCCCTACATCCATAGATAGTAGCCAGGACCAACGGCTTTACGTGCCTTCCCAAGTACGGAATCATCTTCCTTTTCGTACAATCATGTGATTCAGCCTGCAATGTCCTAACCAAACAGGGGAAAGTCTCAAAAAGTCATATTTGTTCGACGGATCCTCACCGGGATTCTAACCGGGAACCTCCGTAACATCAGACGAGCTTTTGACCACGCGACCACGGAGGTTGTTATTATTAGTTGCCTGGACGGACACAGTCCATTACTAGACATTAGTATCTCCATTCATCTTGTACTTTGAATATTATTTCTTAACTACATTTTTGAAAGTTGTCACGACACGGTAGCGACTAATTTCGATTAGCTTAATAGCAAATATTTGTAAAAAAGAATTCTTTTGAACCCCTAACAACTTGACTCTCAGTTTGAGAACCGACGTCTTGCGTTACAGTATGAACGGTGTTGCGCGGCGCTCCAACGCACGGGGACCGTCTGAGCCAATTCACGCGGAAATCCCACACGTGCAGACTTTAGGAGATCACTGCTGACAGCTACCAGATGCAAGACTGGGAATTCCGAGCGAGATACTCGTAATAGAAAAAATACAAGTCTGCTAGAGTAACTGGAGACTTCTGCTACGGCGTAGCAACGCGTAGCAAAAATGTGCTACGAAATTACATTGAATATCTTTCCTAGTGTAGTGTAGTTATACTATCATCTAGATAACCTCCGAACGACTTAAATTTAATTCGGTTTAAAGTCTTTGATTATGGGCGATGTTTCTTTTCATGAATATGATCAAGTTTTGCTATAGGCTACTCGAAAAGATCAACTCTGAAATCGCTTAAAAATTGGTTGTTTCAGCCATAACCTTCGCCTAATGTCTATAAAAACCGGAAGTAAGAATTTCGGATTTTGTTTCGTAATTTCACTGTTAGTTTATTATTAATCAAAGAAAGAAAGAAAGAAACATTTATTATTAATGACGCCACAACTTCTTCTTCTTCTTCTTTGCCCTTTCCCACTTTATGTAGGGTCGGCTCTCCTAATATGGCGGCGCCAGGACAGTCGGTCCTGGGTTGTCGGGTGGGTAGTTGTTTCTCCGTTAAAAGTTTTGTCATGCTGGTCCACCAGGTAGTGGGCGGGCGCCCTCTGCCCTTCTTTTTCTCTGGCAAGCACAGTGCTTTCTTCACTACGTGTTCATCGTCCCTTCGCGTTACGTGGCCGTACTACCTGAGACGACTTTCAGTAAGTTTTTCTGTTACAGGGGTTACTTTAAAACTTCCCCGAATATAGTCGTTTCTGACTTTATCTAGCCTAGTCACCCCTCCAGACCATCTCAGCATTTTCATCTCAGTAGTATGAAGCTTCTGCAGATGTGTCTTCTTTGATTAATAAAATACAAATATTTTGCACAATAATAAAATAAATAATAATTACTTGAAACATCCCTCAAAGTCTTCAATAAAAGTATCAGAGTGACAGACATAGACAATTTTTATTTAGAACTAAAAAGAAACAGATTCAAGACTTCATAAAAATCCGAACCCTTTCGAAAGTGCTTTCCTTTAAATACAAAAGCATTTTCGTTCCCAAAGAGACAAGCGAACGACACAAAGTGCCGGATCATCATTATAAAATCATGAGAAGAAAAATGTGTTGTTTTGCAAATAGGCCTGGCAACCCTAGCTGTTTGTTCGGAGAACAACGCTCCCCTGATAGTTATTTGATATGATTTATTCATACGAGCACATCGCCCGTCAAATGGAAGTTTATTTAATATAAAATACTTTGGAAACGTATTTATAAAGCCATTACCGAGTGTTTTTATTTTAAAGCTGTTTCTGACGCTTGGTATGCAAATACGGAGGGTTGCGAGCACCATGGTGAACAGACACGCGGTTTCTTTAATTTTAGCTGTACTATTGTAGTTTAGCCTATAGACTTTTTTATATGTAGGTACTGTTAAGAGCATACTTAGCTGATCAATTTGCACTGTTTCTTAATTAACTGAATAAACTACTACTACAACTATGAAGATTCACATTTGAGATAGCGGTTAAGCAATGAACGACAAATTGTATTTTTAAGTCCTTAGTTGCTTCGTAAACTGTGGTCCTAAGGGTGCTTTTCCACCAGAGACGCGCTATGCTACGTGGCGCGTTACTATAGATTCGTCTGATATCCACCAATCATATACAATGGTACACATCATTACCTATCTAGTTATGTAGCATAGCACTGGTGGAAACGGATTCAGCAAAGATGTTTTTTTTATATGGAAGGATGCGTGCTATGGACGCGTGCTACGAATGCTTGCTACGGATGCTTGCTACGGATGCTTGCTACGGATGCGTGCTACGGATGCGTGCTACGGATGCGTGCTACGGATGCGTGCTACGGATGCGTGCTACGGATGCATTGTACGGATGCGTGCTACAGATGCGTGCTACGGATGCGTGCTATAGATATATGACCTCGCCGCTTCTTTACTATCGATCGCATAGCTCGAGCTCCACTTCTTCAAAGCACACCCCACTCGCACCGCTACATAGCATGCATCGCTTTCCTCAGTTTGATTAGGATATTGCAGGCTGAATCACCTGATTGTCCGAAAAGAAAGATGATTCCTTCGGGAGGCACGTATAAAGCCACCATCTACGGATGTAGTCGTTATAGGAGCCATGTTGGAAGCCGAGGGCGGTTCTATAATTCCGACACCAGGGTTGGTGAGCTAAGCAAGCATAGCAATGGAAACGGTCACGTAGTTTCACAGCTTAGCTATCACATCCTCGCAGCATAGCTCCGTAGCACATCTCTGGTGGACAAGCACCCTAAGCGTTGGACGTGGTGTATGGGGTGGGTGGTAATCCAGCTCTAGCCCCGCCCACTGAGGATTAGCGCACGCCTACGGAGCGCGAGGTGAGAGGCCCAAACACCGACGAAATACGTACACTTGGACACTTGGTACACAGATACATTGTTATACACATATATAACATCTCTATGCATCATGCAGCTTCTATACTACGGTCAGTCAATTCTGAAAGGACATGGTATAGACAAATTCAATTCGATCGATCGAACCGATTATTGGTTTATTACGCGCGGATCTTTTTCCTTGCAGTAAAGAAAAGTAGAGATCAACATTATTATCACTTAATGATACCATACGGTAGTCCGGGACACAAGTGTAGGCGACTTTAAAAAATCCAAGTTATAGGTTCGCGCGCAAGCATTGACCTGGTATAGTGTAACTATGTGACATTATGTCGCGTTTGATAACTTCTCTAGCTTCTCGCGAGATATGTAGTGAGCTGGAAGTTTAAGCAAATCACTATAAAATAGTTATGCAAATACACATACAATGAAACTGAACATGTTGGTTTGATCGATAAATCGATCATATTTATTTAGTAAAAGTAAAAAACCACTACCACCACCACCACCACCCCACAACACAACCACCACAACCACCTGGTCTTCTATTCTATATATTTTTTATTGTATTATCTTCTCATGATTTCTTCACCTGTAAAAAACCTGTGGCACACAAGATGTTATCTTTTAAACATCTTTATTCCGATATCTCTGTAGTGCACGTACGCCATAATCGGCTAATACTCTTGCCCTATTATAGGTGGGCACATTACACTCGTACTAATGCGGGATCGAATTCGATCGCATTATTCTCTAATACGTATGATGCCTTCAAAGGTGCTCCCTCGTAGGCGGAAAAAACCCTGAATAGGGCTCCGGGAATCTAATAAAGTGGGACATTCTTTGGAGACGCGGCTAATTTCGCGTCACAGCTTATATGCCGGGTATTATTCACCCATGGCTTACTCCGGGATATTGAAAACGATTGCACTGCACGCATTTATTTTTTTATGTGTTTATGATGCTATTTACAGCTTGAAATGCGTGTTCTTAATATTTTAGACATTCCGTAAAATTCTTATTGTAAATAAGTTACCTACGCTCACCTCCGCTACTTATTTATATTTTAGAAAAATTATATTTTCGTAGCTGACTGCTACGATTACTACGCCGCCGTAGCAAACTATACTAAACCAATAAAAAAAAATGCGCAGCTATTAGCTACCAATATAAAAATAATAAGAAATTTTATTGCTATGCATCCATTAAGTATATTAATTGTAAGCATGCAAATAACTACTTATATACGATACATTGTAGCAACCCTGAACACAGTCACATAACAGCAGGTAATAAATAGACTAATGGATGCTGTTATGTACAGTACATGACGTCAGAAGCACGTTAGCCGACGGCAACAAAGGCAGTGGCAGTATTTAGCCACAATCCGCTTACCAGGCATTAAGGACATCAAATATGCATGCGCCACTCAGCCACATACGCTCGCTCGAACGAACGAAAAGCAGGACAGTTCGCATTACCAGATTCTCTCCATCCTCCAATCTTACGACAGCTACACCTACATTTCATGAACACACATGCGCCAGTGTCGTTCTTCCTCTCAAGCTATTACTTTTTGCAAAACGCCTGCCCGTAATATCAGAGACATTACTCAGCCTTGGGAATAACGTTGATGGAATAACGGCGTTCCGGAAAATTATTTGGCGAATGTCATGTTAATATTGTTTGTTAGGTAAGTATAATGGAATATCGAATATTAATAAATAGGAATGTTTTTTACGATAAGATATATATTTTTATTGAAAGCATCCTTGGACAAATAGGATAGAGGGTAACTTATGCGCAATTTTGCTTTCAATTATAATGTAGTACAAGAATGAAAAATATATCCCAAGTATAGTTTAAGTTTATTTCTTTTCAAACCTAAATTTTAACCACCAGCGTTTAGTTATATTCATTCTCTTGCTATACAGGGCGTCCCACGGCTATGCCACATGGAGGGAAAGTACCTTAAATATTGTAGATAGAACATTTTACTGAAAGAAGACTTTATTTTATTTCTAAAAACTATTAAAACTACATTCATACATTTTTTAATAATTACATGGTTGAACCGGGAATCGAACCCGCTACACGAGAGAAAAAACACACCCTGTAGTTTTATCACACCAATCGAAAGGCTTCTTCAAAAGGATTATTTATTGCTAAATAACATAGTGTCAGAAATAAAAGGAAGACTATGAATTTTAACATTTTTAATACAAAATGTATCAATTTTATCAAATGCTCAAAATTACCCACGCTTTTGAATACAAAGTCGCACTCTTTTCATTATTTCACTCCCTGTCGATTTTTTTATCTTATTGTGGTAGATATTTAAAATAATACGTCTAAGTTCTGTTTGTAACTTGTGAACACTTTCATACCGGTTCTTGAAAATTAATTTTTTTACATAACCCCATAAAAAAAATCTAACGGGGTTGGATCTAGCGATCTTGGCGGCCACATCAAATGTTAAAATTCATAGTCTTCCTTTTATTTCTGACACTATGTTATTTAGCAATAAATAATCCTTTTGAAGAAGCCTTTCGATTGGTGTGATAAAACTACAGGGTGTGTTTTTTCTCTCGTGTAGCGGGTTCGATTCCCGGTTCAACCATGTAATTATTAAAAAATGTATGAATGTAGTTTTAATAGTTTTCAGAAATAAAATAAAGTCTTCTTTCAGTAAAATGTTCTATCTACAATATTTAAGGTACTTTCCCTCCATGTGGCATAGCCGTGGGACGCTCTGTATATTCATCTGGATCAACTTATCAATATAAGAACAATCAAAAACAAGCTAAACTGAACACTTTGGACTTTGAACCGTTCTTATGTCCATTGAATATAGAACAGAATCGCGGTGCATGTGTTCAGCTTACCTTGCACTTGACAGTAGAACAATCAAGTCTTTCTTAACCTCAATATCATATCTAAATCTACAAGAAAATGTTACACTCGTAAATATAAGTCTCATATTATAATCTTAATACAATTTTTTTTCAATCGCCGGCCAACGTTCGTCAGGTGACAACAAAAGTTAAGCTCCATAGAGCAGTACATCCTCGGAGGCCTTTGTCCAGTAATCTGCGGGCTCATTCTGCCAGGATCCGGGCTTTGTATGGGCATCCCTAATGCCATTGTGCGAGATGTCGGGGAAATGTTGAGGGAATTTTCTTTAGTTTTCTATTGGCAGTGGAATTAGTGGACGAGCTTTGAAGCAGGAAGAACCGCTGTACGGAACATAAGCCGCGATTAATTCTATTAGGCGTAACATTTATTGCAAGCTGGGCGTTTCGATTTTGCTCCTTATATTACATTTTCCATTTTCCACCATCTTTTTCTCTCTTACTCCAAACTCTCTATATAAAAGGTGACACTAAGTTACGATATACTAGGTTACCTTTACAGTTTTATTATAATAATATAGATAATACGAATAGAACTCTAACAGTAACACTAACTCTGCGAATCCAAATATTTTCTACTTGAATAAAGTTCCTAACCATTTTCACTGCACTGAACAATATCCTTTGTCTTCAGACGCGCGGAAGGAGTTTTGGACAAACGCAATCATTAAAATGGTGACGGTCAAGCGGACACAACCGCAGCCGCGGGCGAACACTAGTCGTTAGCGCCAAGTTGGCACCACCGACGCGGCCGGGCGACTGTCAAAGGAAAATTGGACGTGAAAAGCAGTTGAAACTAGACAATATTTGCTGTGGAAATATTATGCGATTCGATAATATTTTTATATTAGCAACTAGGCAACTGTCCAAATTGTCAAAAATCTATTCCCAAAAAAAAACTAAATAAGGATTCGCAAACCACCCGTATTTGATAAAAATGATTGGAATAAATCCTTGGGGGAGGCCTTTGTCCAGCAGTGGACGTCTTTCGGCTGAGATGATGATGATGAAATCATATTAAATTATTCTTTAGTACATATAATGTGCGTGCATACACTCCTAGAAATACAATCTCTTGGTAAAACTTACCTAGCTGAACACTATTTATATACTGGTGAACATCCTCCCATTCGTCAACGGTGTTACCGTTTATATCCAGAAAAACAGAAAGCTCTTAAACATGAGGTCGATAACATGCTGAAACTCGATGTTATTGAACCTTGTGAAAGCCCTTGGCTTAGTCCTGTTATCGTTACTCCTAAAAAAGATAAAACCTGGCGGTTTTGCGTAGATAGTCGTAAATTAAACGATATCACTTTAAAGGACGCATATAAACTACCTTTAGACTTTAGACAATTTGAAAGATAGTAAATATCTTTCGTCTATCGACATTGCCAAAGCTTTTTGGGAAATCCCACTACGAGTTGAGGATCGTCCAAAAACAGCTTTTCATGTCCCAGGTCGTGGTATGTATGTACCAATTCAAGATAATGCCCTTTCGTCTAACTAATGCCCCTGCTACACAGCAGAGATTTTTAGACACTTTACTTTCTGACTTACAATTCCGTATTTTGCTACTTAGATGACATAGTTATCGCCACAGACACATTTGAAGGTCATGTCAGACTTCTTACAAGCTTCATGCTAAGCTCTCTCAAGCCAATATTACTATAAATATCCCCAAATGTTTTTTTCGGGAGGAAATTAAATATCTTGGTTATATTTTTAACAAACAGATCCTGATCCTAATTTTATAAACGAAAGTTGTCAACACTGTCATTCTTTTGTTTATTAGTGTTATTATACGCACGTCATTTCTTTTCAGAGTCATTTAGTTTTAATTATTGTAGCATTTCATATCTTTTCCCTGATTAGTGAATCACTTTCTAATTTCGTGCGGTTGATAGCACATAAACAAACCTGTATCATATTCTTATCATATTCTAATTACGTGCGGTTGATAACACATTAAATACCTAAGCCTGTATCATATTCTTTTTTTTTTCACTTAGCTTAACAATCCGCATAGTCATTGGCATTAATTTGTATATATAAAAAAAAAATCATCTTTCACCCTAGCGGATTGTGACTAGTTAATAAGCCATCACCATTTTAAGTTACATTTCCATTGTACTTAACATCCACATCTACAAAATTATCATTCACAATCTATATTTAGTTTTGTTTTGTTTTAGTATCATTTGAAAAAAGCTTATTTTAGCCTTTTTTCATCCGGCCCCCCTGTATTTTAACGAGAAGCCTTGTCCAAGCCTGCATGCCACCTCAATCTCATCACACTTTCCATTTCTTTTTCGTCTTAATTCGAATATTCAATTTTGGAATTCATTCGACATTCATATGTCATTTCGTCCATATTGTTTGGTGGTTTCACCTTTTCTTTCACCCTTGGCCTGAAAGACCACATTTCATGTTTAATCTATAATTTTATAAAGTTGTTGTCCAGAACCAATTTTAAATTATACTGTACAGTGCTAAGTAAAAGAAAACAGTGTTTTATTTTAAGTACCTACGTGCAGTTTCTCGTTTTTCTGAGCTCCTAATTGTTATCTCGTCCGCCCCCGCTGGCTCGCTGAGGATCTGGTTCTGGATCTGGCTCGGTGAGGAACACTACGATGCAGGAAAAAATACTCCCTCAATAACTCGTAGAAAAACGAATAAAGCTCGGGAGCTATACGCAATTCCACTTTTGAACTCTGTTGAATCCTTGCAAGCACCAACCCACTTCAGAATCAGGAGAAGAAAATTTAATATTGGCACCTCTATCGGCCGGTCAACGAGTGATGGCAGGGCGTAGACGGAATAATAAATAATAAGCGTGGCGGGAACATTATGGCCAGGCGTGCAATTTGCTCGGCGTAATGGAAAAATTCCGGGAAAATCGGTTGTTGCTTGCTCCCCGGTGCTGGCAGACGCCTGAACGTGTGGACACCATAAACAAGTGCTCTATCTAGTTTTTTCGTGTTTAAATTAGGAAGTTAGTCACACTTCTTATTACGACATGTTATGTTGGCAGATTACAAATTAATAAGAGTGTTGGAAATGTTTTGTAAGTATGTATATGAATACAGACATCGTCATAAGTATATTTAGCATAATATAAAAATAATATAGTTTTTTAGTGAAAATTTATTTTCTAAACTGAATAACAGAGTTAGTTTCTTTGATTACTTTGTAAATGTAAGTATATTTTATAAAAAAAATGTCTTTAACATTATATAAAAGCGTGCAGTCACCCTACTCTCACGCTGAGAATCCTCAGAAGATTACTTATCTAAGCCTTCATATAAAATACGTAGCGTCTAGAAATAAATATTGGGAAGAATTTTAAAAATATTAGATTAGTTTAAAACAGAATACAACATATTTAATTTTCAATTTAACTAATATAAAATTCCTAACCATGTTTGTATCTTTTTACAAAACATAAAACGTCATTCATCCTACCAATTACGATGACCGTCATACTCGTAATTACAGTAACCGTACATCAGCGACACTGCAAAACGAACCCTATTATCTGAACTTTAGAATGTGTTAATAGAGTGATACACGTGTATGAACATTCGATTACACACACGGCTGGTCAAGTATTTATCAATTACGCTCACTCGGCGCGCGCAAAGGGCGCATTCCGGACTAATTACGAGTAGGCTGAAACTGAAACTCCGTCACCTCTAATTTGCTACTAATTTGGAATATGAGAATGGAATTCCTTAGTAACAATCCTTGAGCAATTACTGACGTAATTACTTCACTAGAACACATATTGAATACCAGCTTTTCGCCTCGCGCCTTTGCCCATTTTATTTTGGTTACGTGGGAATGACTTATTGACTTTCTTAGATTAAAAAGTACCTATCATTCAAATCTAATGGCAAAGCAGACAAAGTAAATCAAAATCAGTCTAGTTGATTTTGCGTGAAGATCAATTACATACACATCAATTCATCCTCCTTAACTAAACGTTTATGTAATAATTAGTAGATTAAATATTTTCAAGGATTAAACAAATATGTAATCGCAAGAGTTGGCTCTCCTAGGCTACTAGTAATAGACACATAATTTGCTCAGATTTACAAACATAGATGTGATACCAATAGAATTCGGTTCACTACGTTCGGATTTGGGGTCCGGATAGTGAATGGGCGGCTTCGGCAGCCCCTCTAACTCGTCTGGCTAATCTACGAGGGTGTAGGCAGTACTATGATAAAATACAGATCAAATGGGCTTAAATATCATCGTCCCACATCTGATGGACAACAACAAAAAAATTACTAAAATATTCGATTCATGATTGAATATAGACGGCCTTACCTTGGAAGCACAGGGTTGAGGGTTTAAACTTAGCCCAGGGCAAACAATGATGAGCACATGTGGTTGCTCTGTGTCTGGATGTTGTATATTTATTTAAGTATGTATGCACTAAGCAGTCCAGATTAACAGATTTTCCCGTGAGAATAAGAGATTACCCGCGGTAAAAGGTAGCTTCTGTGTTATTCTAATGTATGAGCTATATTATTGTAAAGTTTTATTATAATCCGTTCAGTAGTTTTTGCGTGAAAGAGTAACAAACATTCATCCATCCATACTTCCATACTCACAAACTTTTGTGTTATTACTCGTAGTATAACAGTTGTCAGACGCCCATTAGGACTGCATCCGAGAATACCGAAATGTCAAAATATGCTCATTTTGATACACGCCGCGCAGTAATGTCGTTGCAGTAATTTAGAGGAATCGGCATACGGGTCTGCCTAGTTTGGGGTCAGATAGCCGTGTGTGAGATGCCCCACATATTTGTATTTAAAACAAAATATATGCTTTCTAAGAAACAGACACAAGAGCATCACACTCCATGGCATCAGAAAAGACGATCAGGAACACTTTTTATATGGGTACGGTTAAATAAGGAGAATTTAATCAATCGTACTACTACTATTACTTCAACTTGTTGATATAGCACCTCTCCCAGCAATGTCAAAAGCACGCTGAGCTGAAAACTTTGTAATCAAGGAAAAGTCGCGAAGCGCGTGTTCAGTTTACCTTGTACTTGACCGTAAAAAATATTTTCTTCTGACAATACTCGATATACTGGAAGATTTGGACGGGACAACCTCTATTAGAGTTCTTTTCATGGTCAATTTAAAATATAATGCAGTTGTCGGCGGCGAATGCCCTCGCGAATCTAATTTGCGCCTCTAGCTCTGTATGGCCCTTCAAGGCAAGGGCAAAAGGGCAAGGGCTAATAAATAAGATTTTAATGTAAAAATATTTTATTTATTTACCCGGCTCGTTTTAGTAATGTAAAAATAAAATTGATTAGGTAAATTGATTTCATTGTATAAACACGACTTTAGTAATAACATTAATTTTATAGTTGTCGTCCAAAACTAGTACGTTTTCCTCAATAAATGATTAAGTTATCAAAGTGAAATAAAACTCCACTTAGTTGAAATCATAATTACGCATATTAATTACGAAGAAAATTTGCTTTGTATTTCTCTTATAACGTATAGATAAGATATAGATGCCTCTGAACAGTGTCACTAATTAAAGTTTGTCGACCGTGAACTATTATAATAAATAACATCCTTATCTGAAGTTGGTTTATATAATAGGGTCCGAGATGTACACAATTATCAATCAGTGATATCTGTCAGCACTACCACGCACCACGCAAAACAAACACATCTTCCATTTAAAAATAAAGTTTTTATTAAAAATATTTTTTAGGGAAATAATTATGTTTCGGATGTCAAGTATTTGGGTTACTTTTGTGTTTTATTGTGCTGTTAGCTTTACCAGTGGTGAAAAGGTTTGTATTAATTAAGTGCGTTGTGTGTGTTTTCTATTATTTTTTTCATTTCAAGAATAATTACAGTACAGTACAATCCTGTGTTAGATTCAAATAAAATATGTGAACGTAAACTACTTTATGTTCGTATACTTGTGTTTAACATCTTGTTTTTGTCCTTTTTGAGTATCTGAAACTGTTTCCCACAAACTCTCAATCGGAGCTTTATCATAAATTTCATGATTTTCAGTAATCTCTTAACAAACAAGGACTATCCCGTAGGAATGAGATATTTTTCCGCGGTAAAATCTATCTAAGATGTTGACCGGAGATATAAGGTACCTAGCACCATGCAAAATTTCATGCAAATCACTCTAATAGTTTCGGAGACTAGCCCGTACAAACAGATAACCAGATAAACAGAGAAATTATAAATTTAAAATTCCATTCCATTCTTTAGCAAAATAAAATTTGACCAGAAAAATAAAAAACCTGCTTTGGGGGCACCATATATGTATTTTTGTGTTTCAATAAAATCAGTTCCATTAAAAATCCGCAATATTGCCCAATTTATCGATTAGATTAAAAAAATAGGAGTGTCTCCAGTAGTGTGTCAATAGTTATGAAAATACGAGTGTTTTGAGAGGATATATAAATGTTTCATTTTAGCCTATAAAATCATAATTTTTACCAATATATTTATGGATTGACAACTAAACTAAACATTCACGACAGTGATTTATTAGTATCAGAATTAGTCACAGAAGAAAGTTTGACATTTACTTATTGTCATACTCGATGAATTTTAACATTTCTCAGAAAAGTACTCACATTTCGGTAAGTGATAAAAGTACCTCAATGTAATTAATTATCCAAAATTATCTTTGTAACTTGAAAAATAAAACGAATAAATTAAAGTCAAGAAACGGACGGATGTGAAGTAAATTAATTAAACTAGAGTGGAAACTGACAGTATTTCCAGAATAAAAAAATCTTTTTGCTAAATCAAAATTATAGTTCTTCTACATAATTTATATTATCACTACATATTATCAAAGTCGCTTTCTCTGTCCCTATGTCCCTCCATATGTCCCTTTGTATGCATAAATCTTTAAAACTACGCAACGGATTTTGATGCGGTTTTTTTCAATAGATAGAGTAATTCAAGAGTAAGGTTTATATGTATAATACATGCATAATATACTTAAAGATAACCCACAATAACCATTTCCCCGTGTGGAGCCGGGGCGGGTCGCTAGTTAGGATATAATTTATTCAAAATTTTATCATTTCATCTCCCGGCCTTTTCGGTTTTATATAGGTAAACGAAAAATAATAAGCGATATAAATATTAATATTAAGTGGGACTTATGAGGCTTGTGAAGTTGTGACATTATACCCTTTTTACGTATTCCTAAATTAGCGCTCAGACTTTAAGTAAGATTACTTTACTTTTATCAAATCAATTTATCAGCAGCTTTTTCTGACATCGTTAGAGATAACATACGTGCATATTTATACATTGAAATACTATTGTACCAGCAGCGTACACATAATTCTTCAATGTATTTATACATTCATATCGTGTCGTATTCGTATCGCAAGTGTCGAGAGCAGTGTGTAGTCGTTCGTAGCGTGGCCGCGACGGCGAACGGCGGCGGCGGCGTGGTGATGAAATTCATACGATCAAAAATAATACCGCAAAATTTAATAATAAAACATTATAGTTTTTTTTATAAAATGGTAAGAGAAAACGCTTTCTTTTGATACTATTTCTATAAATTTTGTTTATTTATTTAATATGCCTAAAGTAGATGTTATTTATTATAAAGTGCATTACGTAAATCACATTTAACTAGCTAGAGTCTAGATAATGTAATCCAATTTAACAATGTTTAGGTGCATCATTATCAGAAAACAAGATAACATACGTACGGCACGGGCGTAATTTTAGCGTTAACATCAACCTTGACTTTCATTCAGCTGAGAATGACAGACTGACTGAACTGACAGGTAGGTATTAACAGTCTCAACTACAAGAAAGGCAAATGAACTGAGTTATACAACCTAATGTGTAGTCTTTGTTTTTTGTGATAGTTCGGTAAACGAGTAAGTCTTTATTTAATTTTTTACTTTGCTCTTGCTCTGTTTAGGTCGCACTTGTCATTATAGATTAGAATAGCAAAAACGATGACTAACAAGCAAACGTTACTTTGACAAGTATAAAGGGCTACACACACAGCAGCTATAATGTATATTAATGTACATTACATTCTTCGTTACATTATAGCTGCTGTCTGTTGTCTCCTGGCTATTTCTATGGAAAGATGTAATGAGGTGTATCGTGCTATAAATGATAAATGATAAATGAATATTTATTTTCCAAAAGCATGGTTTTACAATAGGTCTTAATAACATTCAATCCAGCACACTCTGCTTATATTAAGCATGGAAAAATATACAATTTATAATTAAGACAGGTCTTAGAATACGGTGATAAGCTACAACTATGTTTAAACCTCTTTAACATTATTAGATGCACGTCATTATTTAATGTATATGAACATTTTGTTATGTCCCTACATACTATTAATTATTTATGTCATTCTGTTTTCGATAATATTTAATACTGTCAGTTAAATTTATATAATAGGTACATATTTAATAACATTTAAAGTCTATATTGTATTGTGGCATTGGTCATGCCATCTCTTTTGCCTTTGGTACTGGCCGCATTGTTCAAAATTTAAATTGTTTTCGAATAAACGGATTTTGATAGTTCGTGTCAGTTCTAACGCGATTGTTCCTTGGAGCGGATATAAAAACGCTCCAGGAACCCAATTTCCCGTAGGATAAGTTATTCGAAGTGTTTTACTAGTTGTGCTGTGTTGTTGTGCTCGCAATTTATCAATACATAGAGTTCAAATCGATATTTGTTGTTATTTTTTCTTAGCACGGGCTCACCCGTGTTATAGTATCATCTTCTAGAAACTGATTAATAGAGTAATAACATTTACTCATGAAAAAATTATGCACATGTTTCTTAAACAATCCATCATTTTTGTCTTTAAATATATTTGGTAATTTATTGTATATTTTTATCGCCATATAATGTACGTTTCTTCTGGCTAGACTTAATCTATATCCGGGAGCACACAAATCATACTGATACATTGTTCTTTGGTTTCTGGTCCTGTTTTTTTTAGTAGTAAAGATGTACATTATAGCTGCTGTGTGTGAAGCCCTTAATAAACGCTTACATCTGTTGCGCGCTTACATCTGAGTTAACGTCTACTTTTTACAAATTACAACTCTTTACATTAGAAAAGAAAATTAATAAATAATATGGAAATAATATATTTTAATAGGAAACAAGTTATTTAATTAATTAATTAATATTATTATTTAATTTTATAAGAATTAATTCATTAATTGCTACCTTAGCAATAAGGCCGCTTATTTGTGCACTTTTACCGTTGTAAACTGTATTTTTTTGTTATTCCTGATGTGCAATAAAGTATATTCTATTCTATTCTATTCTATTCTATTCTATTCTATTCTATTCTAATTGCAAATTATTAAAATGTATGCTATTTTGTTCATTTTCCATGTAGACTGAAGCAACAAAACGAGTATGTGTCATAGGGGCTGGTATATCAGGTCTCACGTCAGCCAGGTACCTAAAAGAAGCAAACATCAATTTCACCGTGTTCGAAACAACCGAGTACGTAGGTGGAACCTGGAGGTATGAGCCTAGGGTGGGGAACGACGATTATGGACAGCCCATACATACAAGCATGTATAAACACTTAAGGTAAGCACAATAAGAACGAGAATTGAGTACAGTCACCTTTATAAGTGCAGTCATATTACCTGTTTTTATACTTTAACTAAATGTTATACTGAATGCATTTCGGGTATGTTATCTATACTCTATACTCATATTATAAAAAAATAAAAAAAGATGAGATCCGCAGGCGAACCAGAGTCACCGACATAGCCCGAAGAATCGCTAAACTTAAAAGTGGCAGTGGGCTGGGCACATTGAGCGTAGAACCGCCGGCCGTTGGGACAAAAAGATTCTTGAATGGCAGCGGTGATCTGGTGAGGGTCGCGGGAAACCGTTGGATGCGGGCAGCGCGGGACCGATCGTCGTGGAGATCTTTGGGGGAGGCCTTTGTCCAGCTGAGCAGTGAATGTCTTTCGGGGTGAAATGATGATGATGATCTAATATACTCTATACAAATTTTATAAAGAGAAAAAATTTGATTGGTTTATTGTTTGTTTTTTTTTGCATTAAATAGGCTCCAAAACTACTAAACCAATTTTAAAAATTCTGTCAATGTTGGGAAGCTACACTATCTCCGGGTAACATAAGCTATATTCTATTCGGCCCCGTAGCCTATTTGGTAGTACGGTCTCCTACAACGAAAACGGACCCCCCGGTAGATGTCGTAAGCGGCAACTACCCTACATACAACTGTTAACTCATAAGGTGTATTTTTTCGAAAGTGGGTATTTTGCCTATAGCAGGCAGTGACCTATTTCGCCCATTCTTAGTAATTGAACTTGGCTCAATGGTCACAATACATAGAGTAAAATTTAAGTTCATAGGTTCGATTCTGGGTATTTTTTCCTGAAATTGTATGCTTCTTTTTATCCTTTTTTTATTTAAATTATATCAATAAACTGTAACTAAAATACTATATAGTTTAATAGGTTTAATGAAAATCAAATAAAAGACAATATGGTTATATTTTTACTTTATTCTTTATTTCATATTTATATTAATATCTAAGTTAGTATAAATGAATTTACGAGAGTTATCGGTAAAATAAATACGTATATAGGTGTATATTTTCTATTAAGAGAGAACAAACATGTTATCTTTGTTATCGATAACAATTTACATCTCTCTTGGGATATATAAAAAGTTAAATTTAAAAAGATTATAGACTATACATAGCACGAACTGCAGGCAGCATGAAATCTTATAATATTTCCAAATAATCATCACTATTTGTGCGGCTTCCCCATGGATGGCTTCCCACTTCAACTAACTCTCCAGGAACTACAGACATCCAAGCCCAATAACCTGAAAATAACAATATTATGATAAGTAAGTTAATAAACTAATATTTTGATCGTTACCTGTTTTGGTTAAAATATATACTTAATTGAATAATATTTATTTTCAATAGTAAGTAAATAAAGTATTTTTATAAATAAAAAGTCAAAAAGAAAATAAGAACCACATAAACAAGGGGAGAATAGGTATTTTTATATAAACAATTTTTTTTTATAAATTTTTTCAAACAAAAATTGCTTACTTACCCAAGGATATTCTGCCTCATTGGTATAACATTCAGAAGACTATAATATTCTCCTATTCTTCTCCACAGAATTTTTCCTCACATCTTTGTCAGATTTGTAGCACTTTTAGTTGGTGAACATTTTAATTTATCCTCGAATCTTTTTATCCATCTGCACACCGTATTTATCTGTAAAAGATAATGATTAATTACATAAATAAATTAAACTATTATATATCACGTTTAAAATATTAATACACAACGTTAATTACAAAATAACCTAAAGACTTACCGAGACGGTTATTTTATTTCCATTATTTTGTTCCCGCAGAACAAATTTGTGGTAGCTTTAAGAAAAACACTCAAGTGAAGCACGATGTTATAATTAATAATATTATAATTATAAAATTTTAAACGCAAGATGCACACCTTTTGTAATGGCTGACTTATCCTAATGAATATTCTCATTTCAACGCTTATTACCTTTTATTTATATTCACTTACCCACAATTTTATTTTGTTATCCATTGACTGCGCCTTCAAACGTCTCGTATAGACAAATGCAACAAGACACTACATTATTTAAGATGGTTCATAACAAGCGCTGTGGCTCAGTGGTAGGATCACGAGCGGCTGAGGCGGCGATGTTTGCGTAGTTGGGAGTTCGAACCTCCGTCCCTGCGATTTATTTTATATTAAAAAAATACTTTACTGATTGCAATATACGATGAAAGAAATAAATCAATTTGAAACCACAAAAACTGGCTAGACGAGATGGAGCAGCAGTAAGTGTGTGTGTGCGAAGCGTTTATCTACCTATTGAGAACGACAGCTATATGCTAGCAAGTAGCTGTTGTTGTTCGTTTATTTGTAAAGTGTGGGGGTCGATTTCTCTGCAGGAGACTGTACGTCTGCCTGCGAATCACAAGGTCGCGGGTTCTAATCCCGCCCAGGGAATTCGTGTGATGAGCACTTGTGTCTATCAGCTGTCTGTACTATAGAGTACCTACAGGCTTTCAGTAGGCTTTAAAAGCATAAAAACGCGTGATGAGACTGCACTTATGAAATTGACTGTACAATATTAAAATCAGCTCCGCAGCTTGGTTTGTCGCCGTATTGACCTCCACCTATAAACTTTTTATTATGACGACGTTTTGTGTGATCTGGCAGGACCAATTTGCCCAAACCAACAATGCAGCTCAGAGACTTCCCATTACCGGCCGACTTACCCTCGTTCCCAACCGGTGGCCAGTACTACAACTACATCAAAGACTACGCGAAACACTTCGATTTGAAAAAACATATTAAAGTATGTACCTAACTGTACTTAACTATCATACTCTTATCAAACACATGCGGTTGGACATTCGCAATACAAGTGCTACTTACTACATAATTAATATTAGGATAGAATATTAAGATAAGTAAAGTAGTAGTATTAATTAGAATGACTATATTGTAGTATTGTAATACTGCTGTGCTGATACTTTTTTGCTTCGCGCAGTCCGAAAAAACGAAACAAAGAAAAGTATTTTCTCTTATTCATTCAGTCAGCGTCACCGGCAGGGCTTTCATTTCGAATATACATTAAATTCAGGACAATATTTCATTGCTTTTTGAGACCCTATTTTATGATGATATTTGCTAAGAATGAGATAATTCGTACGATAAGAATATGACTACTTTCTCCAGCCACAAACTATAACCGTGCAAAAAATCTGGTCAAAATAAAGGACAAACAACAAATACACTTTCGTATTTACAATATTATTATTATTTTATTCATAATATTATTTAAAAGAAAAATATATTTTCTGCTTCCTTTTAAAACATAGAATTGAGCTTTTTAACTTCTGGATGTTGACTATGAATTTATTCCATTACAGTTTTTGCATTTGGTCACTTCAGTCAAACGTGAAAAGGATCTCTGGAAAGTGAAATACAAAAACATCCCCACTGGCGAAGAGTTCGAAGCTGAATTTGAGTACGTGATCGTCGGGTCGGGGCACCACAGTAAACCAAACATGCCGAAAATACCAGGAGAACAACTATTCAAAGGTATGGTACCCTGGTGTCTTCTAAAGAGTGTAGGTACCTAAAGAATCTTTTATTTGTTTTCTCTGCCGCAGGAGCATCAAAACTATAATAAATATACTATTACTATTACTATTACTATTACTAAAACTGCACGTCGTCATAGCGTGGTGAATGGGTCTCTTTTATTGACCTACGATTTTAGAATTAATATTTACGTTTATTCGATGCTCTTACAGTAAAGGAGATATTTACGTTTATTCGATGCTCTTGCCGCGGTTTAATTAGGATGATTCCTAATTAAACCGCGGCAAACACCTACGAAGAAATTCTAAGGCTCTGTGTGAAGTTGACCAACTCGTACTGGGTCACCGGGATCTTAGGTCTGTTCGTCCTGATTGAAGGACAATATGGGCTGTTAAGGACTAGTGGTAATATCGACTTTGACGCTTTCAGGGAACATAATACACAGCCACGACTACAGAGACTCGAGTGTATACAAAGACCGTCGAGTGCTCATCGTGGGTGCTGGACCTTCCGGCATGGATATCAGTCTGGCAGTGGCCGAGTACAGCCAGACGTTAGTACACAGTCATCATTCGCCCGGAAACTTCAAAACACCCTGGCCACACAACTACATCCGCAAGCGTGACGTCAAGGAATTTAACGAGACAGGAGCTATATTCGATGATGGAACGTTCGAAGAATTAGACGACGTTATCTATTGTACAGGTCAGTTGTAATCCGATTTATATTATTTTTTTATGTTCGTGTCTTTACAAAATGGTTTAAGAAGATCATATTTTATCATATTCCAGGTTTCCAGTATTACTATCCATTCCTCGATGAGTCTTGTGGATTAACGATTACCCCTCGAAGTGTGATTCCGCTGCATAAGGATGTTGTGAACATATACCAGCCCACGATGCTGCTGACGGGGCTGGTCGTCAGAGCTGGCCTCGTCGTCGCTATTGACGCTCAGGTGTGGCTTATTATCATCACCTTTGCTTGTATCTAAGCATCAGTTTCCAAGTTCAAATAATGGAAGGAAAGCCGCCAAATAAAGGCCTTATCGTGCTTTATTACCTACTTTCCAGCCAACTAGTATTGCACATTATCTCGAGTGAACCTAAAGCCAGACGGTCACAAACACTAATGAATTACAATATTGCTCTATAGCTTGAAGAAACTGGTTTCAAAAGCTAGGTAGCGTTTTTACAATTTGATACTTGCAGAGAGCTAGGGCAGCATTTATCTATTTACCCTTAGAATTGTCTTCTAAAGTCTTTGTCTTCCTGTGAACGCTGAAACATTATTTTGGTGTCAATAAAGAATAAGATAACATTCTGTTCTATGTATTTTATATGAGTGGGCTTATTTGCAGGCTCGGTATTGCACGGCTATAATAAAGGGCAACTTCACATTGCCGTCGCGGGAGCAAATGCTGGAACAGTGGCAAACTCGCGCCAACGCTATTCGGTCAAGGGGGCGCCCGTTGTCTGATATACATTTACTATCACTAGATGAGGTAAGCGTGTTATAACTGCAGTCTCACGAACAATCTTATATTTTTGCGGTTTTTAAGATAACCCATAAATGTGCTTTAGTACAGTCTCCTGGTTGAAATATTACCCTCAAATCCCCTTAATCCTTGCATTGAGCAGTCAAGCTGTGTTTTTTTTGGCAGGTTTTAAACTAACTGTATACAAAATTATAGACAGAGCTTGTCCGCCCGCAGACTTCATAACATAAAAGCTAAAGTCGGAATCGTAGATGTCATTTGTCATACAGGCAAACATTGCTATAATGCGCGCAGCCAAAGATGAGACCTGTCAGATGCTAAAAGGGGGACTTTGCGCTGGTAGATACAGTCGCGCGTGCTCAAAATAGTTAAACTAAAATATGAGATCGGATTAATAAGATATTTATTGAATTTCAAAATCGCTTTTATCGCTGTATCTACTGCGCAGATATAACCGTGGTCCGTCACGTGATCAACCACGTAATCCGTCAAGTCTCATCTTTAGTTGCGCGCATTTTACCAATATCCTATGTTATCTTGTCGACAACTACAAAAACTATTTTAATGGTTCATTCATCCACCCACATTGCGTAATACACAAAAACGAAGTGACAAATAATAATCTATTATGGATGCATCTACTCATATAACTTTTTGCCTCAACATGATAAAGATAGATAAACGCGGCTATAATAGTTGCATCCCAACAGTTTTCGTGTATCAAGATGAAAAGCACACATAACACTTTAAATATCTCAATTTTTCAGGACGACTACTACGCAGCCCTTACAGCAGAGTCAGGCATCAGCAGGGTGCCGCCAGTCATATTCAAGATCCGGGTCAAAGACATAGAAGCCAAGCTGGAGAACTTGTACACCTATAGGAACTATGAGTACACCGTGGTTGATGACCAAACCTTCACATGGAAACTAAAGACATGTACTAACAACACGACTGCTAGCTGCACCCCATGATTAGGCTTGTATTTAATAGTAACTGACTTAATTATTTAAGTATTTTTTATAAGGTTGTAAATTAAATATTTAATAAATGACATGAATAAACAGCTAGTGCTATAAAATGCTTGTAATATATTTTGTATACCATTGTTGCGGCGATAAACCGCTTCGCAGAGTTGACCATAATTATTTAGCTTGTATGAAATCCGCTCATTCCCTTTACACTGCCTTCCAAGCACAGGGTTGTGGGTTCGAATCCTGCCCATGGTAACACTTGTCTGCTTGACATTCGTGTGTGATGGATGATGAACACATCAATCAACGGTTCCCGCTGATTTCATACATATAATTTCGTAACAAAGTAAGCCTCGCCCGCAACAAACCACGCTGTGCGTTTTTCACCTTACAGTAAGTTCTGGATCTACGTAGGAAAGTAATTTAACCAAATCGTTAGAAGTGTTTTTAACGCTTTTATTATTGTTTTCGCCAGTCTTTTACATGTTTCATATTAATCCACAAAATGCTAATCTTACTTTCAAAAACGTGTATTCGATTTCTGTTTCTTTATTATTTATATCAACAGCTCAGAATTTATTAAAAACCTACTTAATTTATAAGTAATTTGTTGTAGAACAATATAAGTCATAGTTACTTTACATATTTATAGTGCTATGTACATAAAAAAACAACAACACTATCAACAAAATACGATAATTCACGGTAACTCTTTACAGTTTGAATATCTACAGTTTTAAAAGATTATTTTCAGTATTTTAAAACAATAATTCGTTTGCTGATTTTACTAAGCCGTAGACATTTAGTGATTATTAAGAGTCTAGATTATTTTTTAGAATTTAACTACTTTTTCATGTGTATTAGCATTATGATAGCCATTTTAGCCTGTGAAATATTAGATGCTAACTTACCTACTGATCAGTAACAAAGTCTGAATGCGTTCGGAATATTTTTATAAGGGACGTTATTAAGCTAATTGCAGTCAAAAGCACAATGTATATCTTTCATAAACAAAAGAACCTGTATCATATTTTGCGAATACCCACGACTATGCTACATACGAAGGGAAAGTACTTTAAATATTATAATTAGGAAATTATACTCAAAGAATATTTAAGTTAACTAATAGATAAATAGAATATTTTTTTTCAAAATAGACGAAACTGAAATTAAAGCCCCGTAGCCACAGAGGCGGAAGAAGTGCGATAGCGATCCGATTTCCGAGCTAATATGCAGCCTATCCCATAGAAAGCGGACGTAATATGACATGTGTTACAGAGTGCGTATAAATTCTATCGCAGCTAGCTACTAAATTTAGCTACGACATGGGACGAAAAGAGATATCGTCCCGCAGTCTGTGCTTTACTGTGTCTGTGGGTTTACTCCTTAAAAGAGAGGAACATATTTTCAGAATTTCTTATCTATTAAATACTATCTCTCCATGTGGGATATCCGTGGGACGCTTTATACAAATTGCACTTATAAATTGTCAATCTCTTCTATGGAGCAAGGCAAGCTTTTCCTCAAGTTGTACCACCGTTCGTAGTGGGTGTCGTCGACGATCCTGAAGTCAAAATCCCGGTAGTTCAACAAGTCTTCAAGCCGGTATTTGGCGTTGAAGTCCCGGATGTCTGTTAGGACAGGAGGCGCTCGGGTTACACCCGCTTCTTTAGTCAAGTTTCCGAAGTAATAATCCTGCAAACAATTCGTAACATTCATTGTTCGAAATAAAAAATCTGACCCTTTTGCTCAAATTATACTGTCGGGAATCAGTAATGGAGTGGGGTAGAAGCGAGACTGATTCTTGTAATTTCAATTTATGCAGGTTTTTATAAGACATTATAATATTATTTAGGACAAATTACACATTCACAGCTAGCACTGCAATTTTCATATTTACTTCTTGTCACGTATGTAATCAATCAGATAGCCAAGTTTGAAAAGATAAATGTTAATATTTTAGCAGATTTCAGGTGAGTCTGAATTAATATCGAGATTTTATTCGTGCTTGGCTCCCTCAGAATAACACTTAATGACGTCATATAAGACGAAGAAGAAGATTTGTTTCATATTGTTCAGTAAAAAGTGGTAAAAGATACATTGAGACTTTAAAGTACCACCGACTTATTAATACTAACCATCTCATTCCCAATAACATTGACGTCCACTAGGTTCATTCCTTTGGAGTATAGAGAGTGCACGTGGTCCAGCCAGATCTTGAGCATCGTCTCTTGGCTCGGCAGCTCAAACTTCTTGGCTGCTAACGCTGCTGCGTAATGGCCCTTCAAAATAAAAAAAAATAAAGAAATACTCAAAATCAGGGCATTATTACATTAATTAGCAGGACAGAACAAAATAGAAAACAAAAAATCTACAAAACACAAATGCAAACATTTACAGTCAGGTTTTTTGTGATGTTGTTCAAATATGATTAAACTGAATCGAGTCTTGACTGTTCCTGAGTAAGTAAATGGCGTTGCAACTGCAAACGTCTAAAGAGTTTAATTCAATTTAAATGAAAAAAAAATATTATAAAAATTAATAAATAGTATCAAATCAAAGAAGGGGAAAATATGCAACCACTCCTTACATTGCTTATCTTGTAAGTTTCAAGGCTAATAACTTCTATCAAACCATGACAGTATGAAAATGGGTATGTACTCGTATGCTACTTACTTGAACATCCAGAACCCTGTTAATGACCTTCTTCGGTACCCCGATGAAGACCATGCTAGGATGTATGATGTTCACCATGTGTTGGTACAGGGGTAGAATGAATTTGCTTGAAGTTGTGATGCCGCAGCTCTTGTCTAAGAATGAGTGGTCAAAATCGTATCCTGAAAAGAAAAAAAACCAGAATAAGTCAGAAAGAAGACATCCTCCGCGTTCCGTCTAACAGAAGACTAGCCAAAAAAGAAGATCAATCAGAAGAGTAAATTGAGCATTACGATTTAGTTCGCTTGCTTATCTTAGTGGTTTCGAGGTTCACCTCACAAACCCTGGTGTTAGAATTATTGAGCCACCTAAGGCTTCAGACATGGCTCTTATAACGACCTTAGAGTAGCACAGAATAAATAATAGACAGTAGCCAAGACCAAGCTTACGGTTCGATTTTAATATGTTTTTTTACAAACATTAGGCACTAAACATACTAGTGTAGCTGGAAGGATAAAATGAGGTCCTAAACCATATCTTCAAAGTGTCATAAAGAATAATAACGAAATATTTTTACGTGAACTTATAGATACCTTCGGAATTTTTACATAGCTCAGTCAAACTATGGTAGTACAACACGTATAAAAAAGGAACATATTTCATTTTCAGCAAGTTCACCCATCCATCATTTTTTTGTTGTAAATCTTACCTGTACAAAATATAACATCGTCAATTTCCTCAAAGGAATCATCTTGGAAGACCACCCCGTTGCTGTTGAACATGTGAATATCGGGCTTCTTCACATAGTTGGGTCCAAAGTAGGGCTGGTTGTATTTGAGGTGGTGGCTGTGGACCAGCTTGGCGGTCACGTTGCTCAGGTGAGTGGCTAGGTCCAGCCCTGACGCGCCGGCTCCAACCAAGAGTACCCTTCGGTTCCTGTAGGTCTCTGGGTCTTTGTAGTCGTGGCTGTGGATCACGGTTCCTGCAATAACAGTGTATCTTCATTGTCAGCTTAAATCGAGGATCTCGAGGCTGAAAACGCCTTAATTAATCAAGCTGGCCTCGTCTGTTGGAAAGTAGAGTTGCTAACTGCCCACACAACCTGTTTCTTCAAGATATTATTCTTCTTTGAGCGTTTACGGACATATCAAAAGGAGTACTTCTTTAGCAAATTGATTCGGGCACAGAATCCATTTGTGTGATTTAAAAAATGTGTTTTTTTTTTTTTCAATTTTTAAGCTAGGCGACAGTGAATTTTGCATCACCGTCGTAGTTTTCATTTCAAATTTAATTTTTATAGAGTTCTTCCTCACCTCTGAAAGAGTCCAGACCCTTGAATTTTGGTGTGATGGGCTTGCGGTACTCTCCGCTGGCTATCATGACGAACCCACAGGCTTCCGTGTGGTTCGTCCTGGAGTCTGTCCGGTGGTACGTCACGTTCCAATGAGATCCTGTCCATTTCACCATTGTCACTAGGCTGCGAAACTGTGTGAGAAGAAAAAATTCTGCATTATTTATGATATCAGTCATAAATCTATTACTAATGTGCTAATATTGAAGACAGTTTTTACCCTGGATGTACTCATAGGTTGCTTTTTGCCTTGCAAAAATTATTTATGGGAAAACATATGAGAGCTGCCTATCTGTAGTAGGGGAAACGAGCTTATATTATAATAATAATAATACCTGTAATTGTACGTCTTCAAAAAAAAAAAAATCTTATGGTATAATTTCCAAGAATAAATTACAAACATTTCGTCTTCTGCTCACCGTTGTGAGTCATTGAAGTTAAGATTAAAGCAAGATATAAATAAAAACAGAAAAACATGAGCTAAATAAGATTTCTTCGACAGGTTTCCTTATAAGCCACAAGAAGATCGTCCACTGGTTGGCAACTAGATATGGCCTTACAAATATGGCCCTTAAAACAACGGAATAAACATCACAAGTTAACGGTATACAATGAATTGTGGTCAATAACTTGATTTCCAAGCATGCGTCGATTGCCCTTTTATTGCCAACCGTAAACATCATAAATGCAAAAAATTCTTAGTAGATGACGCTACTGGCGGGTATTCTGTGCTACTGGACTGTAATTAAGTTCAATGATTACTTAGCCGACCACTGTAAACTTTATATCTACTTTATCTCTATTGTTTTATGGTAGGTACATCATCTGCCAAATAACGTAGGTTTTTTTGTTAGGAGATACTTAATTTCCGTTGGTTTTTGTACAAACTGTACTCATCATGTTCTCGTAAATGCCTAATTGAGGATAATAATTAACTTAAAAAAGATATATAAGAATTCTATGTTGTAATGGGAAAATACGTTTCTATTAACTGAAATATACTTTTAAACATGACCCGCACATATTTCATGGAAAGCTACATTTTTATTGCGTAAGTAATTGATTTTATGTAAGTAAGTCATCCAACCCATCCATGGCGTTGTCGGCTTTTTTACGTGTGAATAAGGTATTTCACCGCGGTTAAAGATGGCTATATTTTGAATGATTTTGAGTAACTTTGAAAATACGTTAAATTTTGAGCAGTAGCTTTGATGTGACGAGATTTAAAAAAAATAATTTTAAAGTAGCTTTCCGCCTGCGGGTCCGCTCACGTTAATATGGCTTCCCGTGAGAATGAACTTTTTTACCGGGATTTAAAACAGCCTATAATATGTTTATGCAGGGTGCAAACAATCTCCATGTATTTGAAATTTCATCTAAATCTGTGTAGTTACGGCGTAAAGGCGAAATAAAAGTCCAAACTTACATACTTACTTTCAAGTGTTTAGTATTATAAGAAAAAATAGGGATGTATGTTAGTTTACCTGTATATGCTGGTCGATACCGAACTCTTTGGTGAAGGCCTTCAGATACCGGTGGAAGCAAGTTGAAGTTGGGTAAGTAGAAGTGTCGTCAGGGAACGGGAAACCAGCGTACTCCATCGTCTGCCGAGGGGTGTTGGTTCTGCAAACACCATACAATACAATACAATCATACTATAAGGACACAAGAAATTACTACAGGAAAATTAAAAACATTGAAAAGTGGTAGAGAAGTCAACGGTTGGCCTTATTGCTTTTTATACTATGCAATCTCTTCAGGCAACGTTATTGAACCGATTATTTAATCTATCGAGATTTTCGGGTTGCTAACGGGCTCTATAAGGGCTCGGTAAGCTCAAATTAAAATTGAATCGATAACTCGTAAAAATGTTCCTTAGTAAAACATCATATTGTTTATTACACTTTTTGAAACTTTCATGGTTTTTTCATAACTATTAAGATCCCGTTTTAAATTTTAATTGTTATCATATTGTTTATTTCAATGATGGAATGCTTATAGCAGTCGATATAAGCAAGCAAAAGTGAAAGACTATGGTCCCTGTTATCCGTCTAAGACACGGCGGACGGATCAAAGAAAAATACCGAGAATTGTATAATAAATAATCTTCAAAATTACCAACCGTTTTTCTCGAAAAACTCTTTACTCCTCGAGTTTTTTTTTTGTATAGATGGCATGGCGATGCACGCCAATCAATTTCGCTACATTTAACCTTTAATAAATTACCTCATACATATTTCTTTTTGCCTAAAGGTAAGCTAAGTGGACAATCAAGAAACCTTATACTCTTGATGAAGCTTCACACCAGATGGCAAGAAGTGGGTCAGTTGGGAAAAAGAACTTGTTTAATTTGTGCCTCCATTTCATAACCAACAGGTTGTCTCAAACATGGGTCTCAAAAGCTAAGTAATTATGTAATACAACGAACAACAATGAACATAAATTTCAGGTAACTGTATGGTCTTGTATTAAGGTTGGTTTTCGCACAAAAATGTGTAGCTTATACCGCACACGTACTCATATGTATTGGCAGGCGTGATTTCTCCGCGCATACTAATATAAACTAATCCGTTTGATTTATATTCTGTGTTCTACGATGTGAGTACAATGTTTACTAATTATATTACTGCATGTCAGAAGATCTCAAGCCAATATTAATAATAACTATTTGAATAAACGAAAAACCCGATTGAGTGATTTTCTTTGTCTTCTTATTTCAAGTAACGTTTCAAAATTACCTAAGTCTCAACTGTTTTGTAAGCTTTACTTAATGCCCTTTATTTTTATAACTTTCTTCATACGTTTTGAATAGACTCCGCCATTTTGGTTTTTAAAAATCTCTATGTACCCAGTTTCAATTTCACTATTAAAACGAACCTAACGAGACCGCTCAAATCAAAATCAATTAAATCGTAGTATAGCTACAGAGTGTGGTGCCATAGAATTGTACATACAAACATAATTATATAACTTATATAAATTATATAATTGACGGTCATTCTTTTAGAATGTAATTGTTAATTTTATTATAAGTGTAATTGTTATTATAAATTACGTCTTTGTAGTAATAGACTGGACTTTACTGTAAATAAAAATGTAATTTAGTTATGGTACCTTTAAAAAAAATAATTGTATAATATTAACTATGAAATAACAAAGATTATACGACATTATTTATTTAAAGCCTATTTGATTGAGATCTGTCTGTAACTAGCTTTACGGCCCACGGCTCCGCCCGAATTAACAGGTTTTCCCTTGGGAAAGAAGTATTCTCCCTCGGAAAAAAGTAGCCTATGTGTTATTCTGATATATAAGCTATATTATTGTAAAGTGTCATTAAAATCTATTCAGTAGATTTTGCGTGAATGTGTAACAAATATACATCCATACTCACTAACTTCGCGTTTATAATATTAGTAGGATTTCTTATACCACTGTCATTTAGGTGTAGCGATTCGTCTAAAACGGATCACCAACAGGTTACAGATCGACTAAAGAAGTTGGTAATCTATTTATTTATCTCACTGAAAATTTTATTTCTATCGTCTATCATTGGAACTGAAGACGGCTGAACTACTACTTTATATACCTACTCTGATATACTGTAGTATGTGGTTCAAATAAAATGCCAATGGTGCTCGATCATTCAATATTATTATTACAATATTTTTATACCAGAAATCGTAACTAACAGAAAATTCACATTTGTATTACCTTATTTAATACGGATAACAGAATGCTGAATTTTAATATATGTTTATTATGATTTCATTTACCTGAGATTCTTGTACATGCTAGTGAAGAGCGGCAGGCCATCTTCGTCGGTCCCGACGTGGGGATCGAATCTCCACGTGCCTCCTACATGCCTGGTAGCTTCCAACACTTTAAAATCCACTCCATATTCCTTTAGATAGCGCGCTGCACCAAGACCTGAGTAGCCAGCGCCGATCACACACGTCGGAAGGTCCTGCGAATAGAAAAAAAAAACATGCAATTTTTCTAGAACGACTCTTTATGAAAGCTTTTGACTTTGCACTGTTCTTATGTCTTATGAATAAGGGACAGAATCGCGAGGCGCATATTTAGCATTACCCGTTCTGAACCGTACTTTCACGCAACATTGAAAACAACAAATATATAGACAGCCTTTACGTCACCATCATTATCATCAAAGCTAAAAGTATCCACTGCGGCCCTTTTCATAATATTTAAAAAAACATACTATTCCTAATCAGAGCCACGATGAATGCAAAAACCAATAAAAAAAAACTAGCTAGACCAATTCATTATTTCAATTAGAAGCCTGAAACCTTCGGGTTCCATATTTACTAATTTCTAACGTATGTACTTGGTTCCAACAGCGAAATCACTAACTTGTGTTAATTTTTCCAATAATTTATTCCGAAATAACAGTTTTCCATTGTACCGAGACAGGTTTGCTTCGGCATTAAAATTAAAATTAAATATAATTAATTATCTGATTAAAATAAATATTAAAATAAAAGAGGAAAGATTATAAAAGAGGGGTTCCATGGGATCGAGCCGCCGAGCTTCGGTGTTGGGAGCGTGGGTGTCGGCCGCGTGGCTGTGAAGGCTTATAGAAGTCTGTCGGAAATTAGTAGTTACTTGATACTTCAAGCAAATTTTATTTTTCTTTTAAAATTTTGTTGGAAGGTAGAAGTTATTTTCTGACCAAAATTATGTTGGATTGTAGATGGGTCATGCCATATTGACTGAGGGGGTAGCGGGGTAAGAGGAAAAGTGCATAAAACCTTGTGCACAGCGGGAAGAGCGTCATTATTTCTCTTATTTTTCGGATTCAACACTCGTGTGGTGAGTGAAAACTATTTGCTCGTGGGACGCGAAGTGTAGATTTTTATTGGGGTTCAAATTTCGTTATTTCTTTAAATTTACTTTAAAAATCATTTTCTATTTTTGGATTAAATTCAAATATTTCTGCTAACTATTTTAGCTTTGCAATGCTTGCTTTTGGGCATTTTAAAGAAGTGATTTAACGTTAAAATTTTGTGAATAATTTTTATTTTCTACCGACTTTTTGTTTTAATTGATTCGTTTGCTTGGTGTTTTGAGCTTAGAGTTTTAGAGGTTGATTAGCACCTCAGTTTGATGGGATCGTTCTCATCTTCGTGTAAATTCACTTGTTGGGAATGGGGTAGGGTAGTGGATTGTAAAAATAAGAGGCAGATTAGTTCCTCAAGCGATGAGTTCGTACTCGTCTTGTGTGATTTAGTGTAGCTCGAAAGAGATTTTTTAGTTAAATTACTGGTTGATTAGCGCCATGTTTGCAGGGTTCGTACCCTAGTTGAATTCTTATTCGATACAACACCAAGTTAAATGAATAGTGATTTGGGAAGTTTTAACGAAGCAAATAGTAAATCCAATCGCGTAGATTGGGATCCAATGGTGGGTCACTAACTGTGCGTAACAACGATAGCCATTGGATCGAGGGAAATTAGGATTGTAGGACCTTGGGTTGAAGGGCCCGGGCAACCACTCTTTACCGACATAGTGGTTGATATGCTTCCTATGCCTTGTAAAGCCTAGCTTTATAAGCCATAGTCTACACGCACAAACACTTCTGGGTTTGAGAGCATCCCTGGCTTCGGCCGCTCTTAGATCCTAAAACACGATGCTTAGAGGTAGGGACTCCTCAAAATCGAGGGAAGGCATCGCCCTCGTACACCTAGCTAGTTAGCAAGCCTCACTTCTATCTCCAGAAGAATGGCTACATTACATACACTAATGGGGGGAGCAATTGGGGAAACACAATTTAGACAGAATAGGCAAACAGTTCAAATTTCTTATGTAGGCGCGCTGCAAAAATAGTCATAACGGATTAACTTCAAATACAATCAAATGAATAGTCCAAATTGAGTTTAAATACATTTTACTAAATAAATCCCATTCAAACTACCTACAACGTAAAATAATTTTAAAAGCGGAATAGGTTTTAAAATAAATTCCTTTTCATCTAAAATAACGGGGTAGGAAAATAATTAAAATAAATAATTATAATTTCAAACTAAACACCTACGAAAACTAAATTCTGTCCATTTGTAAATTCTTTAAATAATAAGAAAACGTTTAAATACCAAATATAGGAACTAAAATAATTATCTACCATCAGCTTGAGTCTAGATAAGACCTCTCATTTTATACCTTTTAGTTTCAAAGCAAGGATTAAAATTACCTAAATTACCTTCTCAGATTGATCTTGTCATGTGCATTGTTAAGTTCAGACATGTTTCTTAAGATATCTTAAAATCAATAACCTACTATTGTTGAGTTCAGTTCTGGTTAGGATGAGCTAAAAGCAGTCCTGTAGACTAATTTCCATACCATGAGGATTGGAATAGCTACTTGAATCAGTACAGAATTACTAAGATAGTTTTACATTCTGGTTATAGCATTTAAATCAAATAATTCTAGTAAGAAACATAATTGATTTACAAAGTAAAGTGGATGGAGCAATCTTAGAAAGTCACTTTCAGTAAACAAAGTTCAGTCTTATTTTGTGAATTCTAGTCACCTTTTGTAGTTCATGTTGATTTTAGTAGGATCTCTGGCAGAAGAGATAAGCCAAAGTAACTACTAAATAAAAGAGAATGATCTATTTCTAAAATAAGGAAAATAGCTTTTGAAATACTTACTTTCATGTCTCAAATTATTTGGGAGGGAGTTAAATAAAGTCACAGTACAAAATGTGTTCTATTTTTAAAGATTTATTATAATTAGATCCGAAATAAACTGTTGTCATTTAGAGTAAATTAGAATCTCTTGTAACAGCACTCTTGTGGAGTTGAGAAGCCAGCTAGTTGCGCGCTGGGGGAACATATTTGTAACTTCACTAGTTTTGCTTGTCCGGACAAGTATAATTAACTTGGTCAATTTTATTGTTACTAGATTGATTTTCATAGACAAAATTTAGTATAGTCAATTTAAAGCCTAACTGCATTAATCTAACAAAGATTTATTAGCTAAATACCTTACCTACTTAACAAAGAATGTTAATTTTTGATGTTCAGCGAATAGAATTCGTAATAATACAATAAAACAAGCGAATTTTATTCTGGATGAATATGACCGGAAGACGAGCGTGCTATGGGGCTCGTTTCCCTTCTCAAGTTCCACATAAAATCTATTGAACATATCTATTACATCTTCCTTTAACTATAATTTATCTGTCTTCTATGGTCTGACAATTTCTCAAGGAAATTGTGTGGTTACTCATTTCTTCATTTAAATGCTGCTATGTCACTCCAATTCCATTTACCTAAAAGAGCTTTGAGTTATTACATCAGGTCACTTCGTAGAGTTCCTCCATTAGACGTTTCACTGGCCAAACTTAAGTAAAATCCTATATCTGTAAATTCACCCGGTTATTCACTTAAGAACTTATCCGCTGTAATAAAATCATGTAGTCAGTTTACTGGTGAGTTAGGATAGAGATATTTATAGTCTAGTCTCCGTAAAGACTTATTAAATAGGGAGGGAATGTTACACCATGTAAAACTATTCCATGTAATAAGGAGCTGACTATGGGCATAACCACATAACAGAGAGAGGTGACGATTAAACTCCATGGACAAGAACCTTGCACTTATTTTTTTGTTGTACGTATAGATACATAATATCACTCACTCCTAATTTAAAAGATCATGAGCAAGTTACCCGCTTATTTTAATTTAATTGCTACCCTTACAAAAATAACGGTTTGCATAACCTAAACGCTTTTGGATATATTCATTTCAAGCAATTATTTTGACGATTTTCCTGTATTCTAAACACATAGGTACATAATTCGTATGCATCGTGTCAAGGCCCTACCAATTTAGTTACATCACACTTGCGGCTGCGCTGCGCTGCTGCTGCGTTACGTTACGCATCAATAGGGGATACGATAACTTACCTAACAATGATATTTCTAGTATCACAAAGTGTATACCCCTCTAACATGCCCATATATGACATAATTTTGTCGTGCGTATTCTCTTATCCTATTGGAGGATATTTAAATATAGCAGGTTTTTTTGACGGTTAAATGTGCGACAAACTTTTGTCATAGCACAGCATGTTACGGGGGTTGATAACTAGGCAAGTCTGTTAATACAAATTCTACCCGATCTAATGCCCTTTATTTTCAAATTATTGAATTGTTAGTTTTTTTTTTGTTCATTTGTTTATTTTTTATGCTGTATTTTGAAGTCCCACAAAAAAAATGTGTCTAATTCTTATACGAAATATATATATTTTTAGTTAACAAATGTATTGTTATAAACGAGAGTCTTTTCGGATTTTTATATATTTGAATATGTATCATATGAAAGAGCCTGTTAGACTAGCTACTAGTAGAAAGAAAGTATAAGTATAATATGACCAAATTTAATGTTACTAATTAAATTTCATTTCGTTTTCTATTCACATTTTCATGAGTTACTTTATCATCGAGGAGCTCTAACCTAACTGCAAAATACTAAACAATGGGAGCGTTATTTTAATACTATTGGTATAGTCAATTATTGAATGTATTCTAGAGGTATAATTGAGTGCACCACTGTCGGTTGGTAAATATTCACGTAGTTATTTATATCTTTTCTCAATAGTCAAGATAATAATTACAATTATATTTAATATATTTTAAACACGAGATGGTCAGATTCCGGATCTTATTTAAGTAAATGCTTAGCTATATCCGATTCTTCAAGCAGGATAAACCATTTACATCCACGATCAAGTAAATCACTTAACATTTAAATGTGCATCAATTTATAGATACTCTAATCTAAATTTATTCACAAAAATAAAACCTACCTATTTATAGAATGCATAATAACAACTTTCCACCAATAAATTTATCCAGTAGCTGGTAAAGTCAAAACTTAACTAGTTTTTATTCAAAGTAAGATTTAACGAAACCATTTTCGGCCTCAGTGATAATAATAACCAAGGACCAGGCACTATGGTCACTGGTAGCGTTCGCCTGTGGAGAGCGACCAGAAGGAATTACTCCACAACGTGTGTAGCAGTACTATCCTATCCTAAACCCTGACCAAAGAAATAAAAACCCTACTCTGGTGTATATCTTTAACAATTTCCCTTATAAATTTAATTCCATTGAAATTCCGCAATATGGTGAGGTTTTTTATTTCTCTGGTCGGGCTTTACTAATATTATAAACGCGAAAGTTTATGAGGATGGATATGGGTGTTTGTTACTGTTTCACGCAAAAGCTACTGCATGGATTTTAATGAAACTTTACAGTAATATAGCTTGTACATCAGAATAAACATGGGCTAACTTTACAGCGGGAAAAACTTTTTAAAGCGGGCGGAAACCGCGGACCACAGAGTGGAAAGCTAGTTATATATAATACTTCTGTGACAACGTGTCACATCTTTTAGTATATTTATCTATTTATTACTAATAATGTTATTTTTAAATGATTGCACTCGAACACATAACTTTTAGTGTTACAAACAAACCCGGCAATGCACGGAATGTAAAGTAAATTGTATGCATATCGGTATGGTTAGGGAGAACGGGTTAGCCTTGCCACTCTACTCTCAATATTTGAACGTATTGCTATTAAAATTACTGGTATTTACGTTTATTAGCCATTTTATATAAATATACAACATAATCCCTTGAAGTGACCACAAAACGTTTCTAAAGATAATCGAAAAATTAAGGTAATTATTTAAATAACATCAATAAAATTTTCTTTAAATGGTTGTTTTGTTGATTTACAAAACCATGTGTCTGTTTTCTTATCAATAAATAACTATTATGTATTATAATATATGTGCCCATACGCTACTTTTAGGTATTATGTTCCTATATACCAAATACCTTTATATTATAGTGTAAAATAAAAAAGAATTTGCATTTTAAATAGATCTATAATTATGGATAGAAAAAAAAAACAATCTCTACAAAGTCTACCACTAACGTCATATCATTAAAATATAAATTTTTTACTCATAAATGAAAATATATTTTAAATTAGGCATAATATAGTAGAAAAACCAACAAAACTGGCCATCGACCTTTTGATAAGCCTCGGCAGATTGCAGTCAAGGCGACCTGACACGATTGACACGATACATGCCATGGTGGCTGGGCACCGTAAATGCTGTTCACATCCCACCAAAACGAATAACTCCATATGTCCTTGACATGACTGCTCAATGGACCTATAGTTTTACAAACCACAACTACAAATCCTTACTTAATACTGCGGCGCCGCCGTAGCCTAGTTGGATCGAAGCACAGGGTCGTGGGTTCGAATCGAACCCCGCCCAGCCAGGGCAGACATTCGTGTGATGAAGATGATGTTTGCCTTGTTTGGATGTTGTATATTCTATATTTATAAGAACATATTTATCTATCTATACACGTATAGTATATTACCTGTCTGACACCCATAGTACAGACTGGCTAGTTAGGGGTCAGATGGCCGTGTGTGAGATGTCCCCATTCTTTACTACTCTGTCTGATTACAATTTATGATCATTATCAAAAAACTGACCGCGGTCAAAGTCAAAGTCAAAGTCAAAGTCAAATAGTGTTTATTCAAAGTAAGATTTCACAAATCATTTTTTGACGTCAGGGCGGGTTCACAATTTGGCTGTCTTCTGTGGAGAAGAACCCGCCGGAAGAAACTCCACAGGCGTTGCATCTTTTCAAAATATTTTTACATAGGTAATTATTATTTTATACAATTTGATTAATATAACAAAGAGTGCAGCCGAAATATGAAATTAAAGGAAGGCAACCAGTCAAAGTAGAAAAACTAAACTATACAAACAATAAAACAATCGGCAATCGACTAGAGCAGACCAGTCCCCCCAAGCAGCACCACGTTCACGGGTTTGACGTATGGGACAGCCATCGCCGGGCTCAACCATATTAGAGGGAACCCAACGACCCGGCCCACACGCCACCGCAAGTCAGGACACTTTAGTGAGCATGAATACTCAGTCAGCCAGATGTTATCACGACAATCTAATTAATGGCTTCCCAATTGCATAGTCGACCGCACTACAATGTTGCACAATTACGTAGGTTTTTACAAACAAATTTTAGTAATAATATTACCTTAGATTAAGCACAGCGTTTCTCGTGTCGAGCTGAAGTCTCTACACACCAAGCTTTCTTATCATTCAAATATTCATCCAATCCATAGTACGCATTCTTACATAGATGCCGTTTCACGTGGCATTTAAACCTTTTTTCTGGAAGATTTACAATATCATCAGGTATTTTATTATAGTAGCGTACACAGAGCCCCACGAAAGAAGTACTGACTTTAGCCAATCTATAGTTATCACGAGCTAGTTTATTTCCATTTCTAGTATTACGTTTGTGAATATCAGAATTCTTTTTAAATTCGTGGATATTTTTCCTAACGTACATAATATTTGCATAAATATATTGGCACGGAACTGTCAAGATGTCTATTTCTTTAAACAGTTCTCTAAGTGATTCCCGACAGCGAAGTTGGTATATTGCCCTAATGGCTCTTTTCTGCAAAATAAAAACTGTGTTAATATCGGATGCCCTGCCCCACATTAAGATACCATAAGACATTATACTATGAAAGTAACTGAAATAAACCAACCTAGCTGTTGCTATGTCTGATAACTGTCTGATTTTCCTCACTGCATACGCAGCCGAGCTAAGCCTCCCCGACAGAGAAGATATATGAGGACTCCATTGTAGTTTAGCGTCAATAGTTATACCTAAGAAGACTGTACTGTCTACCAGATCAAGCCGTTCATTATTTAACACAATGTCACCCCTACAGCTGTTCACATTTGGTAAAGTAAATTTGATGCACTTAGTCTTCTTTGCGTTTAATACCAGGTTGTTAGCAGTAAACCAGTTATGAACCTGTTGAAGAGTGCTATTTATTTCATTATATTGAGGTGATCTTCGGTTTAGTTTAAAAATAAGAGAAGTGTCATCCGCAAATAATACAATGTTCGACAAATTTTGAACTACGCATGGCAAATCATTAATATATACTAAGAATAAAAAAGGTCCTAATATGGAACCTTGCGGCACACCCATTTTTACTAAGGATCCCTTGGATTTCATTTCATTTATTTGTACCTTTTGAATCCTGCCCTCTAAGTAGGACTGAACTAGTTTAAGTGCACTATTTCTGACCCCATAATGTTTTAATTTGAGCAATAGGGTTTCATGTTGAACACAATCAAATGCTTTTGAAAGGTCACAGAAGACACCTATGCAATCGTAAGAATCTTCCCATGCGTCAAAGATATGCTTTATGAGTGCAACACTTGCGTCCGTGGTAGAACGTCCCTTTGTAAATCCGAATTGCTGTTTGTGCAGTAAGCAATGTTTATTAAAATGAGACAGCAATTGGTTAAGTATGATTTTTTCAAATACTTTACTAAGGACTGGTAGAATAGATACCGGTCTAAAATTACTAGGATCGCTCTTATCACCTGTTTTGAACAAGGGTATTACTTTACTATATTTCATTAAATCTGGGAAGACCCCTTCATCTACACATGTGTTAAAGATGGAGGCAAGATAAGGCGCCAGCGTGTCAATTACTTTACTACAAGCCTTAACAGACATTCCCCATATATCTTCCGTACCCTTTACTTTAATTTCCTTAAATGCTTTAATAATAGTGTTTGCATTTACATGTTTGAATTTAAATTCATCTGTACAGGTTTTTACATGGTTTTCAAGTATTGAAGCAGAGACAAGAGGTGAAGAATTTAGCAGTTCTGTTGTTTTTATTGGAATATTAGTAAAGAAATTCTCAAATTCTTGTGCTACCTCAATGTTAGAATTAACAGGCCCTTTATCTGAATTTAAAACCAAGTCATTATCGCGTTGTTTAGTTTTTCCTGTTTCGCTGTTAATAATATTCCAAACTGTCTTTATTTTATTGTCAGAACTTTTAATCTTATTACTTATATAATTCGCTTTAGCGGTTAAACAGACTCTCTTAAAAGTTTTTGAATACATCCTAACATAATTATTTAATCTGTCACAATTTGTGTAGCTTTTCATTTCATATAGCTCAAACAATTTATCTCTACTTTTCCTAATACCAGGAGTTGCCCAATCACTAAATTTAAATGACTTGCCAACGCTTTTATTTTGAATTTGGAATATTTTGTTATATTCATCAGACACCACGGAGAAAAAATTTGCATATGTCTCATTAGGATTGCTAAAATCGCAATCGATATTAGGCAATTTTTCAGTCAAAACTGAATTGAATTTTTCGACACGACCAGTAGTAATCGGTCTAGTTTTAATTTCAATTTTTACATTAGATTTAATGGCGGGAAAGTCTACTTCTTGACCTGTGTGGTCAGATGGTAATGAATTTATAATTGACTTACTAGAATATTTACAGCTACAGAAAAAAATATCGACACAGGTGGATGAAGTTGATGTCACTCTGGTCGGTTCTAGAAATACATAATCTAAATTAAAAGACCGAAATAAACTCAATATTCTATTTGTGTAATTATCCGAGATCAAAATATCTACATTAAAATCCCCACACACAATTACTTGTTTTGTACTTCGGGAAATGATTTTTAAAAGGTCCTCTACCACAGATTCAAAAATATTAAAGTTTTGACTACATGGCGGCCTGTACACGCACACTACAATATGATCATCCAGCTCGACACAAGATACCTCTACCTTTCGCTCAACCGTAAGACCCACAATGTCTTTACGATCTTTAAATCTGATATTTTTACGTAATAATATTAAGGAGCCACCTCCCACAATATGATTTTTATTTGCCTTTCGGCTGAACGAACTGGCAACATAATAATTATTAAAATTAATAAACATGTTACATTCTGAGAACCAGTGCTCGGTTATACACACTACATCATATTTATGTTTTTCTAAAAATAGTTCAAAAACTAAAGACTTGCTGGAGAAACTTTGAATGTTTTGATGAAAAACCTTTAAACGACTACGCTTCCCCTTTGTCTGTTTTATTTCTAGCTCCCTGCAAGAAAATCTCTGCTCAGCTCTATTGCTAGCAATATTTACAATTAGATTTTCCTTTGTCGAATTTAACAGTTTAAAGAATCGTTATTAGTACTTGTACTAATTGTGATCAAAGATGACTGCGTCATATTTCCTACGACGGAGTTCTGTATATGAAAGGCTAACAAATTAGCTATATGTCGTTTAAATTTCCTAGACAGGTACATAGTATCCCGAGTCAAAGTAAAGTTATGTATAAATTTATTTATGTCAAACAATACAATAACATCGCTATGATGATGTGTCAGCTGATAAAGATATGAATTTATATTGTAAATGCAACTATTATGGACAGTTCTACAAAAGGGTCTATATTTTCACAATTCGGTGGGTAAATTAATATTTGGGTTTCATCAATAGTTTGATAACAAAGATTGAAGTTTATTCCATCTTGAGTCTAATGACGACATTTAGCACCAGATATTGTGAGTGGTTTATGTGAAAAGTCAGTCACCGAATTGAGACACCACCGAATTCAGAAAACTAGTCACCGAATTCAGAAACGGCTTAGGAAATATAGAAAATGAACGACTAAATTTATAAATGTTATCTTATCTTACTTAGCCTACACTGTCCCAGTGCTGGGCAAAGGTCTTCCTCTTTTTCTTCCACTGTTTCCTATCCTAAGTCAATTCTGGGTAGTCCCCCAAGAAGCTGTCCAGTTCATCCCGCCATCTCCTGCGCGGCCGTTCACCTCTACGTCTGTTGATCGGTAGGTACCAAAACGTAATTTATTTTGCTCATTAGTCTTGTGGCACGCAGCAGACGTATCCGGCCCAGTTCCACTTAAGTTTGGCAGCGTTTGACCTTTGTGGCATCAGCTATATGAGTCCTGGATCGCAGCATGCTATTTCTGACTCGATCACGCATCCCCGCGGCTTCCCGCAACCCTCACCAGATTGTCGGTCCACCTTGTAGGGGGCCTGCCCACGCTACGTCTTCCGGCGCGTGGCCGCCATTCAAGAACCTTTTTTCACTGTTTGTCCCAGGTAGATGTAATGGTTTACAACTTCGAGAACAGAGTCCCCAACTTTTATTGGAGTGGGTACTACATGGGCGTTTGAAATTACTTTTGCTTTCTCTATGTTCATCATCAGACCCACTTATTGGGAAACTCTATTGAGGACATTGAGCATTTTACCGAGGTCCTCCAAGGTCTCAGCCATGACTACGATAACGTCGATAAACCGAAGGTGAGTGATGTACTCGCCATTGATATTGATGCCATGTCCTTTCCAGTTCAGAAGCTTAAAGATATCCTTTACAGTGGTGAACAGTTTCGAAAAAAAAACGTCTCCCTGTCTCACACCTCGCTGCAGCTAGATTGCTCTAGAGTTCTGATCCTGGAGTCGGACTGACATAGTGGCTTTCTCGTACAAACACTTCATCACCTCGATATACCGGTAATCAATTTGGCACCTCTGAAGAGACTGCAGCACTGCCCAAGTCTCAATCAAATCGAAGGCTTTCTAATAGTCCACGAACGCTAAGCATAGTGGCTAATTATACTCTTTGGTCTTCTGTATAACCTGCCGCAGCATATGGATGTGGTCTTTGGTACTATAGCCCTTTCGGAAACCGGCTTGTTCGGGAAGCTGGAAGTTGTCGAAGTTGTGATGACTCTCGAAAACAATTTTTGGATATGGCTCAGAAGCGAGATGGGTGGGTTGGGTCTGTAGTTCTTCAAAAGGGTTTTATCACCCTTTTTAAAGGAGGACCACCACGCTTCTAAGCCCTGTCGTTGTTCCTTCGAGGAAGACGGAATAAAACAGTTTCTGGAGAGCTTTTAAGACTGCCTCCAGAAGCTCAGCAGTTAATCCGTCATCACCCGGCACCTTGTTTCCTCCTCCTGCCTCGTACAGGCTGACGTCCTGAGTGTCTTCTGTATAGTGTTGAGTGCTTCCTACATTTCGTATAAATATGAACAGATAAGAAGCCGATAGGAGGATTATTGAATCCGGAAAGCTGCCCAGCCTACAATTAGGCTGGGCAGCTTTCCGGAGGTTGCGTCACGTTTTCTCGGTGCCCATGCCGCAGAGCCTAAAGACAAAAGTCTTTGACCAGGTGCGTCCTACCTGTGGTGGTGCTAAAACGTGGGCACTGACTGTAGGAGTAGTCCACAAATTTAAAGTTGCTCAGCGAGCTATGAAGAAGAATAAGCTCGGAGTCTCTCTAATGGATAAAATCCGGAACAAATAAATCCGTCGGAGAATCAATGTAACAGGCATAGCCACTTGAATAAGCAAACTGAAGTGGCAGTGGGCTGGTAAGGTTTATCGCAGAAACGATAATCGCTGGAGTAACCGGCTTCTGCAGTGAAGATCACGTCTAGGAAAACGAAATGTACGACGCACCTCAGCTAAATGGAGTGACGATCTGCAGAAAGTGGCTGGCAGCAGGTGGATGCGTACAGCCGAAGATCGGGCCAAATGGCGCGCCTAATGATGATGATGATGAAATATATACAAACTTCCAGATACAAGGCAAACACAAGTGCTGACCACACATTTGTTTACCCTGGGCTGGGTTCGAACCCGCGACCCTCAGGTTGGAAGGCAGGTGCACTACTGACTAGGATACGGGACCACAATAATACATACGTATAGCACAATTCATAACATTATTGAAAAATTCTGAATTCAGTGGAAGATTTCTGAATTCGGTGCACCATTTTACAGGTAATTGAGATCCACGAAATTGAGAAAAAACCACATTTCATCAAATAACTTGTAAATGTTACAAATTAAAGTATTTTTTTCAAAACATACTGGTAGATATCACTTAAATATTCAATAGATTTAGCTCAAATTTAATATAAGACTTCACAAACAAAATGAATTCCGTCCACAGTTTTCAGAAATTACCCGACCCCAAATTCTCGGAAGAGTTTTGAACCCTCGAAATATGCTCCTCAATGCAGCTATCCTCAAGTTCATACTGCTCAGCCGCTCGGGCTTATCTAATAGATTGCGGGAACCAGCTAGTTGCATTCGTACTTCGCGAAGTTAGTGATATAAGTAAATAAAACTATTTGGCACGGGATTGAGGCAGAAGCTTCGGACAAAATTTAAATGTGTTATTGTGTCAAACTCCAATGATTTACAATAAATATTATTACTTATACGGCTTTGTTGTTTATCTCATGGTATGTGAACATTGGAATCATAATGAACTAGTTATTATTTAAAAAGTTATGAAGCAATAAAGAGTCAATTCTGGAAATCGGACACGCCATTTTAAGCCAAATTCTGCCCGTTTTTGAACTTTGAAATTTTTTTTTGGCGCCGTTTAAAACGTCCCGATTTTTCAGATATGCTCTCCATCAGGCCAATAGTCCTGTAAATATATGTGTTTTTTTTCGATAACTTAATGAGCTGTTAGAGGTCCTTTTTTCGATACAGTAGCTGATTTGCATCTTCCCGTAGAAATGCCCTTATGTTCACTTGACAAGTTTGAACAGTATGGGAAAGTGCTGACTATAAATTTACATTTTAAGGTTTTATTTAGATTAACCATTTGTTTTATACCAGAGTTTAACATATTTCTAGATACTCCTATATGACTTCCTACCATAATAATGACAGTTGTATTCTCATCAAAGTTTTGCTGACTTACTTTTTCTATGATGTCACTGTAACTTGCATTTGGATAGCAGATATTAACTACTTGTTCTGTTAGACAGTTATATAACAAGGGTCCTAAGCCTACTCCTACTTTATCTGAGAAAATAATAGTTTTCTTGGGAGGAGAGTTGGCCACTACACTACGACGAAGTGGAGAGGGGGAGACCTGATATTCCTGACCAGTAGTAGTAAAGGCCGGCTGGGGGAGCGGCGAGTGCGGCGGGTGCCGCGTGGGAGATGGCAGCACGGTCGCAGAGTGGGCAGGTGTTGGTGCCAGCTCCGCCGTCACAGCCGGACGAATCATCGGAGTTCCCCTCCCACCTCTCCCCCGCCTTCCACGGCGCCCTCGCCGCGCTTTAGGGACCGGCGGCGGCGCGCTTGCATCAGACTGGCTGGATGTGGTGGCTGGATCTGGGCGCGCGGAAGACTCAGGCGCTCCAGCTGTACTGACGTCATCTGCTAGGGTAGGAGGTGCGGGCGGCGGTGCGGGCGCGGTCGCGGTCGCCGTCGCCGCTGCGGTCGCTGGCGAGCTGTCATCTGTGTCGTCGGCCAATGAACCTTCGGGTGGCGTACAGCTGTAGAGAGGCTGCGCGTCTTCCGAAATCAAGCTATCGTCGTTGGCCGAGCCCAAGACTGTTTTAAGCTCATTGTTGTCCAGCAGAGAACCTAACAGCCCAGTATTCTCCTGTTGTAGTTGAAGTAACTCTGACGTCACAGTAGTGAGATCGTTAAGGCTCGACTCACTTTCCTTATATCTAGATATTGCTTCTGCTAGTTGAATCCGCAGCTCTTCCACCTCAGCTTGAGCATTGGTGAATACAGAATAAATTGCATTAAAATTATGCTTGAGCTTCTTGTTTTGTTGATGTAAAGAGATTAGTTTACCTCTCTTAGGTTTCTGCTTTTGTGATAATTTTAATAGTTTTAAGTTTTTCCTGGATTTTTTGAAAAATAAATTTAATTTACAATATTTCTTTATTCTTTTAATCCTTGTCATTTTCCCATACTTAGTGCTAGTATTTTGTGCCTCTAACTCATCATGTAAGGAGATCACATGTAATAACTGAGTGTTTTCTTTCTCCATATACAGTTCATCAAGTTGATTCCGTGCTTCCCTGAGCTGACCTTCAAGGAATTTCTCACGTTCTTGAGTAGAGGCAACCTCACACACATTCTGTGAATTTCTTCGCAGATGTGTGCAGCTGTTTTCACGATGTTCTCCTTCATCGTAAGACCGTCGAATAAACGTACAATACAATACAAAATATTCTTAATTGACATCGAGAAAATCATTACAGAAAAAAAAACTAATATAATGAACTTAATACAAATAGAGTGTACTTAAAATACATAAAGTGCTACAATAAATAAATAATTATATACATATATAAATATATAAGATTCTATATAGCTATGATTTCGTTATTCGAAGACCTAATGCCCCGGTTTGAATCTGCGCACTGGGCCAGCTCTCAATTTCGTTTTACATAGACATCGTTAAACCTAGATGTCCAGAATAAGAATGAAATCTTATACTATCAGTCACGAAGGCTGTTATGCTGTTAAAGCGTAAATTTAGAAAACGGAGGTTGGATTTCAGTTTTGTATGTACCCCGATTATGTACCGTACATAGTAGAAAACGTGACTTCCTAGATCATATAAATGGTCACGGCAACCTGTTTCGTTATGAACTAAGCTTCTAACTACGTGAGCTATGAGTAAGGCAGCTTGATCATAGAATCATCCTATAAAAATATGATAATGGAGTGACTGTTACCTGGACTGTACTGTACTGGACCGATGATGGTTTCACAGGAAAAGACAAAATCAGCGTGGGAAATTTCTTCCTTTCTCAATACTTAAATATATTACGTGCGTGGTCGAAGCCGCAGCCGCAAAGCAAAATATTCCATTCTACATGATTTATATGTCGTAGCGCGATGGTAGCAAGCAGCCGTTTGATAAATTATTTGTCTAGGTAAACAATCGTATTACATAGCGTTGTAAGCAATCTATTAATACATAATACCTTTTATTTGTGTGGTTTTTAACAATATTCAACCTCTTAATTCAGCTTTTATGTTCCAAACTGGGGAACATCTTACAAAGTAGGCATTATTGCCTAACGGATCTTCACCGGAATTCGAACCCGGAACATCCGTTATTAGACGAGAGTGCTTTACGACTGAGCTGCGGATGGAGGTTGTCATTTCTTTGTCAAGAGAGCAGATTCTTACCACACATTTATCTTCGATTTAAATTACGTGCTGCGCAAGCAGTGCCGGATTAAGTTAGTGCAGGGCCCAAGGGTTACGTTAGTAACTATTTACTAATCTGTGCCAAGGGGCCCTTACAGGATTTTTAAATGAAAAAAGGCCGTTTTGTTGGATTTCAAAACATTGTTTTTTAAACTGTTTGTGATTGTAAGTAGGTATCTTCACCAACCGACATTCACAAAGATGATGTTTAATTTAAACGATCATTTGACTTTGGTTTTCATACTAAAGTTACAAAAAGGCATTTAAACATTAACTAACCGTTATTCAAAAAACTCTGCAAAAAGACACCACAGATATAGATTTGATTAGATGTGGCAAGTGTATGTATTTCGCGTACCAAAACGAAAATGTCTTTAGTCTGCGCTCGACCGCTATTTGTACCGGATGATTGAATGTATTGAAAAATGACAAATAGCACCTACTGCCCCTCATGCGCGGTCCACGCGTGACAGACATAATTTTGTAGTGCGTATTCTCTTATCCTATTGGAGGATATTTCAATATGGCGGGTTTCTCGCGCGACAATCTTTTGTCATAGCACTGCATGTTACGGGGGCTGTTCTGATATACGCGACGACGCGGCCTATTTTATTCGATTATGCGCGAATTACCATAAGATCACTAAACAATCTCGTGACATCATAAAATGTGGCACACTTGGTTTTCATACTGATTGAGGGAGATGCGTTGTCTATAATCGACCCATTTAGTATTTAGACACCATTTTTAATTCAAATTTAACAATTATTATGCTCAACCTCCGGCCCCCTTTTGCGGGGGACTCTTGCTGTATGGCTAATCCGGCACTGGGGAGAGGCAATGGGGCCGCCATGATCGGAGACATTATCCTACAAACATGGTGATGGGGCCTTATGCAGAGAGCCGGTTGCGAAACTCTTCCCGTCTGGCAGTGGGCGAACACCGCTATGCTCTCGACCATTATTTCAATTTACTACATTTAGGTAGATAATTAAATATTTATTAATGGATTTTATTTGAGGTTATTCTCGTTAACTATGTATGATGAGATATTTAATATTATTAAAATCTCCTTGAATTACAACTCTATTAAAGTAACAAAATCTTGCATGCTAATGGTGGACCGCAGTTGTAGTTTTGGTAAATCAAGTTTTTATTGAGTTTACTGTTGAAACACAAGTGATATCGACCCGTAGGTATCTACCTTGATTGCCACCCATAGAAAAGTTAGGCTTGTTCGATTCTAAGAAGAGCAGTTTCGCTTAAACCACAAATTTGCATTTACTACATGTCCTTATGTGGTCTATAACAATAGACAAATAATAGGATATACCTAAGAGCAAGGAAAAACCCGCTTTGTAATTTCGTTATTCGGAGGGGCTATGCTAAGTGGAGCCGCGGCCGTCTCCGCCAGTAAAAAAATCATCACTAAAGAAGGAATAATATTTTCAAAGAAGTATTTTTTTTATTCCTGGCTTTGTTTGTTAATTTTAAAGATGCTTACCTTATGGTATAATTGGGAAAAATGACTCTTCTGTATTTTTTTCTGTCTATAACAACAACATTTTAACTAGTATACATAATAGATCAAAGTTAATGGCATACGTAGGTATTATCTGCATTTTCATATTCCCTTCACATCATGCGGGCTGAGTGCATTTGTATTTAAGCTAACCGTCCTGCGCTGTCCGCATCCAGCGGCTTCCCGCGACCCTCACCAGATCGTCGGTCCACCTTGTGGGGGGCCTGCCCACGCTACGTCTTCCGGCGCGCGGTCGCCATTCGAGAACCTTTTTGCCCCAACGGCCGTCGGTTCTACGCGCAATGTGCCCAGCCCACTGCCACTTAAGCTTAGCGATTTTTCGGGCTATGTCGGTGACTCTGGTTCGCCTACGGATCTCATCATTTCTGATTCGATCACGCAAGGAAACTCCAAGCATAGCCCTCTCCATCGCTCTTTGGGTGACTTTAAGCCTTCTTATGAGGCCCATTGTAAGCGACCACGTCTCGGATCCATTAAGTTATATAAATAAGTATAAAGTATAACAGTTTCCTCACACCACAACTTTTACCACTTCCTAGAGGTATTACTCGTACATTAAATTACGCTCGTGGAATAATGTAGATCCACTTTTGATATACTTATATATTGTTATGGTTATAAAGGCAACTGGTATATACACGGAAGGAATTATTCGCTGAGATATGAGTATGTTTTAAATTAAGTTTTCATGGAAAATATAAATTTAAATAAAATGGCATCAATTGTATTCATAGGCTTTAGCGATATTTGTAAAACGAGCATGCGATTTACAATCAATAAACCCTAGGCTTCGGGATCCGCACGAACCCACAGCCTTTGAGATTATAGCACCTACCAACAAAGACGTGGGCCTCAGTCCAACAGTGGACGTTTATTATATTGGTTACTATGAATACCATTGATACCAGTGCTACGAGTGCTATCGTAAATTTCTCGAGGTATACGCCTACTAATATTATAAACGCGAAAGTATGTGAGTATGGATGGATGTATGTTTGTTACCCTTTAACGCAAAAACGACTGAATATATTTTTATGAAACTTTACAGTAATCTAGCTTATACATCAGAATATCACATACGCTACTTTTTACCGCGGGAAAATACCTCATTCCCACGGGAAAAACGGTTAACGCGGGCGGGGCCGCAGGGCAGAAAGCTAGTCAATTAATAATATTACTAAACGTATAAGCTGCGATCTATTTTTAATGTCATTATGACTTGTACATATGTACATAACTATATAATGTCATATTAATGTGAATTACATTATCAGGGTAGGCTCGACCCCTCGGTGGGGACGTATATAAGCTGTTAACGACGACGACGACATTTTAAATTTTATTAATATAGTTATATATAAGACTCTTGTTACTAACAAAATATTTAACAGGTCTGAAAAAAATATTTTCATTCATTCATAACAATTATATTATATCTAATCTAAATAGTTAAACAAAAAATACACCACAAAAAGGGTTTAACATGTCGCGTCGTCGTGTCAAGTCACAAAAACTTTAAATTACTTGTTCGGTTAATAAAAACTCTTATAATTAATTGTTATTTGTTGTAAAGTAAATCTTATCATTTATAAGTTTTTTTGCCTCATTACAATTTTTCAACAAATTACGTAAGTATCCAGTTACAAATCATCTAACAATAACAACAACAAAAGAAAAAAAATGTAGAATTAATCGGGGCAGTTTACTTTTTTTTAATTACTTGGGCTTGTTAACCGATAAACAGGAGCTCATAAATACATATTTTGTGATTCTTACGGCAGTATACTTATTTATATTTTCTGTATGAAAAAAGGTAAATTCTATTATACCTGCACTACAAGTATTTTTAATTCCATCGGTATTTTTGTCTTGTATTCTCAAAAGTTTAGTTTTTAATTATTCTTTTCGATTTTGTCTTTTGTCGTTAGCATGATAAAATTTATAACTAGCAGTCCACTCTGCTGCTGCACCTTGTTTATACAAATCTTGGTCCTGTCCTGACAATAACGAACACAATATAAAAAATATTATCCGATTCGGAGCAGCCATTCTAAAATGATGAACGTAGACGGACACACATTTTTGCAATAAGTACGTTTTAATTATAAAATAAGAAAAATGTACCTACTTAAATTAATATACAAGAAAATAAATATTTATTTATAATCCCACTACGCACCACGTTAAGTCCATCGGTGACACCCAGGATAACATTAACCAGCAGAACACCAACACAGAACCACAGACATGCCATGTTGTGGAATAGCAAATACAAACGGAATATTAATCACTTTTCACATACAATTTATGTTCACGCGAGTAAAACTAAGCTATTTTAAGTATGAGGCGGATACTTAATACAATATCAAAGATAATACAGTTCCGAGCGCCTCCACTGCAAGGCAGTGAGTGGGCAATCACAACCAGTCCGAGAGTGGCACAGATCAGCGGCTCACACAGCCAGCAGCCAGTCTGGAGTAGGGACCACTAGCCTTGACCGCCAAGGCTCACTGATTCATATACTACCTGCCTTTGCCTTTGTGAATCAGTAGGTGCAAAAAGTAATGATACTGATATCCTTCACTTGAACTTATAGGTATTTATGTCCACACAACGCGTGTTTTGTTTTTTATTTTATAGACTCTAGCATGCGAATGCAAAAATGGATTCGAAGTTGGATCCAGATGCCTACCTACGTGCTCTAAATACATACATAGCTTCGCTATTTATCGAATACTAATTATATTTTTCCGAAGCTTGATTCAGGGGGCCCGTTAATAAAAACTCTTATATAAATTCAGCTGGTTCATCGAGAACATATCCGGTGACCTCAGGACTTGCAGTCACTGGTAAGAAAATAGTACAGAATTAAACTAAATAAAAGAAAAAGTAAGAGTAAACAATGTTTTTAAGCATAAATTAAAATTGTACTTATTAAACGATGTTATTAAATGAGTTTCGAACTAAATACTGTGGGTAAAAGGTAGTAATACAAACTTATAAACTTATAACGTAAGTAAAATATAATAAAATGTAAAGTAGTGTTATAGCAGTATATTATACATGTTACTAAGGGAGCCATTTCTGCCAACAAACTGCTTAACAGTTTGGCGGAACATGTAAAATTTTTATAGGGTGTACTGTTACCTTGAATAAATGTTTATTATTATTATTATTAGTCTAGTCATGCAGTGAAATCAATACTGCCAGTATCCTCCCAGGCTACTGGACCTGGGGTCGTGCTGCCGTCTTTTACGAACGTAGCTACTATATACAAATTTACAATTCACAGAGCAGCGTAGCCGATATGATAAAAAGTAACTGACTTTCACAATAAATACCTATCAAATTGTTAAATATTGTTTCGTGAAATAAGGTCTTGGAAGTCTTTAGTTTGTAGAATACCTACCCTATGAGATTATAGATAGATACTTACCCAATATATTTTTAACAATTTTACTGTATTTAAAATAATAAGAAAACTGCTCGCGTTGATGTCTTTTGTATGAAAAAGGCTTACTGCCGAGCTTTTTCGAACGCGTTTAATTTATCATGTAGGATTAATGCATTTCCCACATAGATGGCCTACATCCCGTCCCGTGGTATTAGTTATGATTTATTAAAACCATATCCATAAACATGCTAGTAAATTATATTGTAGGTAAGTAAATATTTAAACCACCTGCAATATTTACCATGCATAGTCGGAAAAATAAATTATAATGACTTTTTCAATTACGCATTTAGGTCTTTCCGACGCATTTGTCAACTAATTGCTGATTCAAGTGTTGTCGCGTGAAGCAAGTCGTTAAATATACATTAAAACTTAATTACCTACGTAAGAGAAAGCCACAATAAATTTGTGATCACTCCGATGACATCAAGTCATTGTTCGCAACAAACAACAGACAAAAAAACATCGGTTTTCCTCGAGCGTTTTCCTAATTTGCGGCCACAGCACTCGCTGTTATGTATTGCTCAGTAACTAGGGCTAAGCTAGTACTTATTTGATCAACTTATTTCTGGAACTAGTTGAAAATCTGTGTCACAAAGAATAATTTGAACTCGAATACTTGTGTGGACGAATAGGTACTACGGTGCCCAGATACCTTTCGTCATTGTATGTTATTAATTAGAGATGAAACGGATATCTGGCAATACAATAAAAGGCTAATAGTACGGCTTGTTAACCTGAATTACGGTCCCATCTGGCAGAAAGCATGAAACTTAGCATACATATAGCTTTTATATATGTGCTTCAATGTCGATATGGAAACACGCTGAGAAATGATTACCCCCCCCCTTTTTCCCTCATTTTACCTCCCTCATTTTGGTTTTTTTCATTTTCTACAAAAACGGTAGGACTGATGAGTTTACTTTTCAAGAACCAAATAGTTGTCGATAAATTACCTACAAAATGATACTACATTTTATAGTGCTAAGATTAATATATTATACAGCCATCAACGTATTATGAAATTTTAAAAACAGGCACACTTTTTTCTTCCTTACTTCATTTATAGGAAAACGACAAGAGTGGTGATAAAATGGACTAAAGAAGTCAACTACCTTATACATTAAGCTAAAAAATGACATTTATTTCATAGTCGTAAAGGCATTACTTCTAGAGTTACAGCTCACCGCGTCTGACTCAAGTACTCTTTTTTTACCTTTTTAGAATACATCTTTCTGTTAACTTTGTTTAGCGTAGATTAGATTCAGATTTTCCAATTAGAAATAAAACAGTCCATGTACTAATCCAGGCCACAGTCTATTTACATGTAAAACTAGCTGTCTGCCCGCGGCTACGCTTGCGTTGTGTTTCGACATTTCCGTATTAATTTTTAACTATCCCACTTTTTTCCGTGATTTTAAAGTATCCAACATGTTGACCGAGTATATAAGGTACCACCATGCAAAATTTCGTTTCAATCGGTCTAACAGTTTCGGAGATAAGCCCGTAGAATATACTGCGCCGTATGAGTTACTAAAGTTTTTTAACTATCCCACGGGAACATTTTAATTTTCTGGGATTAAAAGTATCTAAGATGTTGACCGGGGATATAAGGTACCACTATACAAAATTTCATTCAAATCGGTCGAATAGTTTCGGAGATTAGCCCGTGCAAAGAAAAACAAAAAAAAATCTATAAAATCTGTATATAGAAAAAAAATGCTATAAACCTATTCAAGGGGATGTAAGAAGCGATATAGTACATACCCAGATTTTTTTTTTATATTTTTGTTTCTCTGTTTGTCTGTTTGTACGGGCTAATCTCCGAAACTATTCTACCGATTTCAATGAAATTTTGTATAGTGGTACCTTATATCCTGGTCAACATCTTAGATACTTTTAATCCCAGAAAATTAAAAAGTTCCCGTGGGATAGTTAAAAAACTTTAGTAACTCATACGGCGCAGTACATTCTACGGGCTTATCTCCGAAACTGTTAGACCGATTGAAATGAAATTTTGCATGGTGGTACCTTATATACTCGGTCAACATGTTGGATACTTTAAAATCACGGAAAAAAGTGGGATAGTTAAAAATTTATACGGAAATGTCGAAACACAACGCAAGCGTAGCCGCGGGCAGAAAGCTAGTTTTACATGTAAATAGACTGTGGCCTGGATTAGTACATGGACTGTTTTATTTCTAATTGGAAAATCTGAATCTAATCTACGCTAAACAAAGTTAACAGAAAGATGTATTCTAAAAAGGTAAAAAAAAGAGTACTTGAGTCAGACGCGGTGAGCTGTAACTCTAGAAGTAATGCCTTTACGACTATGAAGTAAATGTCATTTTTTAGCTTAATGTATAAGGTAGTTGACTTCTTTAGTCCATTTTATCACCACTCTTGTCGTTTTCCTATAAATGAAGTAAGGAAGAAAAAAGTGTGCCTGTTTTTAAAATTTCATAAAACGTTGATGGCTGTATATAGAAATATATTAATCTTAGCACTATAAAATGTAGTATCGTTTTGTAGGCAATTTATCGACGATGATTTGATCTCTGAAAAGTAAACTCCTCAGACGTACTGTTTTAGTATAAAATTCAAAAAACCAGAATGAGGGAGATAAAAAGGGGGGGAAAGGGGGGAAACAATAATTTATCGAAGTGTTTCCATATCGATATTGAAGCACATATATGACAGCTACATTCATGCCAAGTTTCGTACTTTCTGCCAGATGGGACCGATATCCTTATATTTTTTAGCTAGCAAGCCGTACTATAAAGAATATAGACATTTTTATTTTATTTTACATAAAAGATTCATGAACTTATGTGTGAAAAATTAAAATTACACAAATAGGGGTAATGTACCTACCCATAGCTGACTAGGCATCAAAAGCTGACCACCACACAGAAAAATATATTTTTATCACAGACATTTATGACATTTTTATTCATGAGGTTATTATTGTCAGTACCTACCTATGCTATTTTTTGTTTTATTTTTATCATGGCAAAGTTAAGCGACCTATGCTTGAATGCCCTTCTGGTAGCGAATACCCTTCAGGTAACAATTACCCTTCAGGTAACGACGCCCGCTCCCGCCGGCGGGGGCGCGGCCAGAACCAAAATCAAAACGGAGCCCCTCAGGCGTCGTCTCCTTCACGATGTTTTTCAATATGAACGCGCTAGGCCGTGGTCCGAGGCTCCCTTGAGCCGCCCCTAGACGCGTTGGTATATGAATTTTTTTTTTGGGGTAGAGTCTTCCACTCCCCTGCAAGTCCGGTGAAGCTTGATTGGTCGTATCGTACATTTTCGACACAAGCATATTTAAAAAAAAAAAAAAAAAAACCCACGGGCCGTACCGGTAGTATTTATAAATAACAAAAAGTTTTGAAGATCCGCCGCTTCTCTTCAAAACTCTGATAAATAACATCCTTGGATGTCACGGTTAAAAAAGGTGGTCATATTGTATTGGCACATTTTGTTTTTTTTTTCAAGTTTAATATCAAATTCTGTACCATGTCAACCGTGTGTGATTGATATCCCGTATCCGGCCATACTATCCGTTTCATCTCTATTATTAATAATAATACATACAAAAGTATAATATTATACTTATAAAAGTATATTCTATGTTCTAAGTAGGTACTTAAAACCCCTAGGATTCCCTGAAATGTATCTAATAAACTTGTGTACTTATATTATACCTAATGACTATTGTATTCGCGCGCAGTTTAAACTTTTTTTCTCTCTGGCCCAGATTCTGGTTTTTTCAGCCGAGCTTTGACATTTCGACACAGTGTTGCCAGTACGTGTATAATTACTCAACTGCTGTGCTGTTGCTGTGCTGTTTGTTAGGTAGCTTTTGTGTGAGATAAACAATGAGATAAAAAAAATCTTGAAATATGATCTTTCTTTATTTCATTTTTCATGCAAAAATTAACGTACATTATGTAATATTTTCAAAAATTAAGTTTGATTCAGACACGATGACATGACGTAATGGTATTCTGTTTTTTGGCTGTTTTTCTTAATTGACAGCCGGCAACACTTATTACAAAAAAAAAACATTTCGTGTCGTGGGCATTGAATTTATTGAAAACGTTTGGTGTTTTAAAGATCGCAGGTTTTGTGCTTTTTTCTTTAAATTATTATTCCATTGCGTTGCTTAACCAATTAGTGATGTCTTACCAATTGTATAGAAATACGACTATCGGTAATACCTTACAGGAGAGTTTGGACGAGCTGATTCAAGTGAGTCTCTTCATAGTAAATAAATCGTCACGTTTACTTGGCTTAGGTTTGATACCTACTGTATGACTGCTTGGTTTCAGTATGGACAGATAACTCCGGGCCTGGCGATGAAAGTGCTGTTGCAGTTTGATAAGTCCATCAACCAAGCATTGTCCAACAGAGTAAAATCCAGACTAACATTCAAAGCAGGAAAACTGAACACTTACAGGTAATGATACCTAATATTATGTAGTAATTGTTTCTGTTTTGTTGGCTAATATTAAATGAATTACAAGAGCTTCCGTTCTGGTACGGAAGGCCCATGTTGCTCGAAGGCTTTGTGTGACTTGTAAAAATATGAATAAATTTATGTGATATTATGTTTAACCAACATTTTTGTTTCAGGTTTTGTGATAATGTTTGGACTTTCATGTTAAACGATGTAGAGTTCAGAGAGGTGCATGAAGTCGCTAAGGTGGATAAAGTAAAAATTGTAGCTTGTGATGGAAAAAGTGAGTAAAACAGTGCATATGGAAGAAATATTTAACCTGGTGTGGGATATATCACATTAATTCAATATGGGGTTCTAAAAATTGTAACAAAGCATAACACTTCAATTGTATGTCTCTGAAAATCAAAACCGTTGTTAAAAAACATATATTTTATGATTTATCATGGTCAAATTGTCACAAATATTGTTTTGTTACTATGTAGTTATATTTGTATGTAATTTTTAAGTAATTATTAGTGATACACATTTTTTAAAATCTTTTCAATTAATGATGTTTTGATGGTTTTCACCAATGTATTTGTCTTCTTATTTATCTATTTTGCTGGTATATGTAAAAATGCAATAATATATTTAAATAGTAATGAAAATTATTGAAAAGGATAGAAGTTTGAAACATCCAAAAAAAAAAGACTTGATTAATTTCTATGGGACAAATTAGTTAACACTTGCTCTGTTTAAATCTTCTGTTACTACTTATTACTCACTTCTGCTTCTTTCAGATGTGGATGATCGAAGGTAATGATTGGACAAATTGCATTTAAAATATTTTAGATTTACATTACCTTCAAATATTCTGTAATCTGTATTTACCTTTATCTTTTCACATCCTTCACCCAGGGCATTTAATGTTCAAGAATTTGTAGTGTGAATTACGGGGTTAATGACTTATCTGTTCTAGAATGAGAAAAGAAATTAAAAATTTCATGACTGGCTACTTTAAAAATGTTCGTATGTGTTTAGTTAGTAATATTATGATGTTAACTGTAATAAATTGTATTTGTAAGTGACCCAATCCAGTATTTTATTATGCCCTGTTAAATACCTCAAATAAAACACAAACATGTTCATTATAATTATAATAAAAGCCTAAAAACGATTATACATTTATACATAGTATTTACAGTATTCAAAGTTTCCTATTATCAGATCTATTAATTTTGATGCATTTTACTGATACAATAGACTTGTTTTATTTATGACTACTATAAAAAGTTAGTTACATTTATGTAAAGAAAACAATGTCATTTATAAACTAATTAAAATACTTTCCTAGTATAAAACACCAATATTGATAGAAAAAAGTATTTTCACAACTCATTAAAAATAAAAATGTTCCCAACATTTTTTGGCTCAAACTTTATAATAAACAAAGAAATTGTACAACAGTGTTTTTCTGACAGGATAAGGTCTAAAATATCTCGACATAAAAATATATACAAAATTTGAGCAAGTAAACTAAGGCATGTCTTTGTTTTACCCAAAAAGTTTTTAAAATCACACATCTATAGATTGTAACATTGTTTACACATAAAAAAAGTCTATTACCGTTATTACAAAAGATGTTTCAGTAGATAAAACATCTAAGACCCTTATAATAGAAGTCTTACAAAACAACCAAACCCACTAGCCATGTCAAACTTATTAGATTAAGCCAACACCGGTCTCTTAGCAAAATCAGTCGATTAAATAATAGAGTTGTGAATAGTCACATTGTTATGATAGGAAAAACAGTTGAGAAAAAAAAAAACAACAAAAAGCCCGCTTTACAGTCGCGGTTTGTCGCTCCCGGTCTCACTTTCTTGTCGGTTGTAATGGCATAGAAGCCGGCACTTTTTTAGGGCTATCTCGCCGAGAATGTAAAGCAGACTATAAAAATAATAGGTGAGAAACAAAAAAAATGGTGGAGGGGAAGTTATAAGGAGTCTCCTAAGACAGTAGTCGCATTGCGAGGCCTGCTTCCCAAAGCGCAAAAAATGTTGCACTGTGTTTTGTATCTTTCATGGAATTATAATGCTTTTAACATCAAGCTCAAAGCTAACTAAAGCTGCTTAAACCATCTGATAAGATGTTGAAGGCCGTATGATGATGATGACATAAGGCGGCCATTACACGGTCAGTCTGGATCAAGATCTCACCAAGGTCACGGATCGCAATGGATTTCGAAATGCCTAAATAATATGGGATCCGATGTCGCGATCCGTCGATTCAACAAATTACACAGTCAATCTGGATCGATCAACGGATCTCGAACTGGACTGACCGTATAATAGCCGCCTATGGTCTAAAATTACACAAGTAATTTTTGTCGTGTCTTTTAAAGTAAGTCAATTAGTCTTAGTAAAAAAAAGATTCGTCTTTTGTATAATGTTTGGATTAGATTAAGAAAAGAGTGTTAAAAAATACAGATCGCGCCATTTACGCCACCGGCACTATAGGTACAGAAAATTCCAGCGAAGAAGTTAGAATTTTTCTTTGGCCGAACTAATGTATGATGTCC
>OX419602.1:7908680-7956806 GCA_948473455.1 Teleiodes luculella
AGATGTCGAGCGAGCCGCTGCGGCTGTATACAGCTTGTAAAGTGGGCTCCAGGACGATGTTCACGAACTCCGTCACGTCCTCGTCCCGTAGCTTGTACTCGGCCGGTGTCTGGTTCTCCCAGCTCTTTTCGAAGCGCTTCTCGCGCTCCCGGCGGAATCTGAGGGACAAATAGTAGACTGTTGAATCACTTATCGGCAATATGGAATACATAACAACTTCCGATATCGCTTTTTAAGTAGAAAAACAAATTTACATTGATTTCTGAACAGTTTCAAATAACTTGCGACTTGCTCATGAAATGAAACAACTATTCGATTTTCTGTTAAATCTGATGACGTCTGCTGGTCTTTGTTTCTAATTCAGGTAAAAAGAGCTAGGCTGAAGCACATATTTTAAATCGGTAAGTATACCTGACGAGGAATTCTCGTGCCAGTTTTCTCAGCAAGTCCCTCAGCTTGAAGGACCATCGTCCTTGGTTGGCGCTGTGCAGGTAGCTCTCGACCCCGGCCAGGAAGCTGCGCAGGTGCCTCACGACTACACCGTCCGGCCGGATGCTCCACACGATCCACGCCGCTATGTGCTTTGTATCTGCTTGATAGATCACAAGTCGAAACTACACTTAATATTTAAGTATATACAGCCCGACCAGAGAAATAAAAATCCTCGCCATATTGCGAAATTTCAATGGAAATCATTTTATGAGCGGGATTGTTGCCATAGTCGCCAGAGCAGGTTTTTTATTTCCTTGGTCAGGCTTTATTAAAATATATAAGTGTTTATTTCAATATTTATTGCAATGCATAGAAAATAGTAACATCCTTAATATTAGGAACATGAAACTAAATATTATAAAAAATGGTCCAAATACTATAAAAAGACTGGCCTGGTTATTTCAATAATAAATCAATCCAAGAGCGAAATTAATTTAATGGGTACCAGAAAATACTTTTTAGAATTAATAATTTTATCATACTGTAGTAAAATCTCTATTGACTATGTAATGCGGATAAAATTCATAATAAAAAAATACTGTGGGTTAGAGATTGTAATCTGTTACATATTTACATGTAATTAGAATAGAGAAACCATATATTTGCATAACACAAGAAGTCTGTTCTTTATTGGTTCTTCACTACATAGTATAAAATAAAGTCGCTTTCTCCGTCCCTATGTCCCTATGTCCCTATGTCCCTATGTCCCTTTGTACGCTTAAATCTTTAAAACTACGCAACGGATTTTGATGCGGTTTTTTTTAATAGATAGAGTGATTCAAGAGGAAGGTTTATATGTATAATACATGCATAATATACTGAAGGATAACCCACAATAACCATTTTCCCGTGCGGAGCCGGGGCGGGTCGCTAGTAATAAATAAAATCAACTTTTATTAGACACATATATACGTACAGTCACGCTCTCCACGCGCTTTCTACTTTTATCAATCAATCCATTGTTTCTTTCTAAATAAAATAAAACATTATAAATTGATTTTACTTCGTCCTCGACCGATCTTATCTATATCGTCAACTGACGTACTGAATTGGTAATAAAACATAAACTTGAAATAGAAAAATCATCATAAAACAGAATACAGTAATCCACTACATAGCATAATATAGTCGGTTCCAAGAGCGCCACTTATTCCGGTCTTCGGCCGAACGCTTGCAACGAATGTGTTACTTTCGAGATAAAAAATAAAAATATTACCATAGATAGATAGACAAACCACATAACTGTTGGAAACGCCCTCTGGGTTAATATGTTTGCAGCTATTTTTTTAAACATATTACGTTAACAAACGTAATATACAAAAATATGTATGAAAAATTAGTTTTCATACGCACTGTGATGCGGCAATTGCAAATCAAAGGAAAAAGTTGCCTCGCATTTTCCTTAAATATTCTATACTAAATTCGTTTTGGCATTCATAAAAATAATCTCATTCAACCAGCTAGGACACACGCCCTAATCTTCTGCCCCCACCCACCGCTCTGCACGAGCGTTCTGTCAGTTATGCGGTTTATTTATATTAGGTACTTACATAGAGAATAATTCTTGGAGTACTGCATGTCCTTATAGCTGACTGGCAGGTTCAACGCGTGCAAGAAGCGCATGAACATTTTAGGAACGTACGGCGCCCAATCAATAGCGGCCGGATTCCTCTTAGCTAGGCCCGCGAATATGGACATCAGATCCTGTAATTTAGAGACAAATTGATAGAGGGAAGACTAGAATTTGATTCTACATTCAGGTCACTATTCCATCGGCATTTGTCTGATTGTCAGTCTAATATTGTAATATTGTCCATATGTTCCGATCTCTGAGAGCCTCCCGGCTGGACATAGACTGCCATGGCCAATCTGGAAGTCTTTAAATAGACTTCGGACTTAGGTTGGCCGCAGTAAGGAAAATATGTTCAGGTGGGGATTTTCGGAGAACCCAAATTTGGAGTGTGTGTGTGGGACGGTGCAGTCTATGGCCCACCTAGTGTCCTGCCCTGCTTGCCCTGCCACCTGCTCGCAGCAGGACCTGATGGATGCCACAGATAATGCAGTTGAAGTAGCTAGGTTCTGGGCCAAAACTATCTAAGGAATTTGTCATCGACACGATAAGAAGAAGTCTAATATTATAAAAATCTAAATATAACAGCCCAGGGACCAGGAAAAAGGCATCCTGATAGAGAGATATTCTCATAATCCTTAAAAATAGCAGGCGGGTTCGGAATGGCAGCTACTGTAAAGTGTAAATTATAGAGGTTGTTGTTGTCCATACCTGCCTTTGGGACCTATAAAGTTGGGTTGGTCCAGTTCTAAGCCAGAAACCACAAGGTTAATCAACCGCTGTAAAATGTAAGCCCTTACTTAGATTCTTTACTGCTTTCTTTCAGCGGAACACTGCGAGATGGGTCTACTGGTTGTCACTATACCACAGACAATAAATCCTTACCGAGACTCCGCACTGGGAGTTGTAGCAAGTATCCCACAGCGTCATGAGCTCGTCGAACCACAGCAAGTGGCCGTGCTCCGCGTGGCGAGGGTGTAGCGCCACTGGGAGGAACACTGCGAGGTGGACCATCGTCTGGCTGTCACTCGCCCACGGACAAATCTGGGGCAGGAATTCGTCTAGGATCTCTTTAGTGGCCGTTAGTGAGAAATATCTGGAAGGGGAGCACAAGGGACTGAAATTATATACGGACGGACAAAACGTAAGATGAGAGCTTGGGATGGTGGACCCATCAGGCAAGTAGACCGATTGTACCGGAGGGAGTACATCAACGAAAGGTTTTACGTACAGATGTTTAATAATTGTTAAGTAATGTATGTAGTTGTTTTGGTTCAAATGGCAAAAGCTGATAGGTTATGAGGTAGTAACTAGCTCAAAATTTTGTGTTATTTTACATAATTAACATAAAGAACATTGTCGAAACAGGCAGTCGCTTCTCCAGAAAAAGGCGTACCTATGGCTTTGAGACCATACTCATACATTCGACTAGTACAAATCTTCTCCTAATACTTACGGTCTTGCGCTCTTCACCATAGACATGTAGGATCCTTCAAGGGACCTGCCAACAAAATACATACAATAGATTTAGAACTACATAAGAAAAAGGAAAGACATAACCAGCCATCCCTGTCACCCACCAATCACCAGTTTTCAAAACGAGGAAGGCAATGTGATGGGTACGAATAATACAAGTGAATTATGTTTACTAGAAAATTATTTTCTGATCGGGTACGCGGCACAATCACAGGAAAAAGTTAAATTAAATCGACGAAACCGCCGCCGCCATGACCAAAAGCGTCAAAAATGTAGAGCATGCGGGAACGGGAATCGAAAAATTGAGTTGTTTAATAAATCGCTTTCTTTTTCCTGTGCCAATAGTGGTAAACAACAAGATATGAGCCCAATTCTGCCACCACGGTGAGCCAAGACCCGGGTGATTGAACATTACGTGGGCAGTTCATCCTCGCTGGGCCCGGCGAGACCGAGGAGATGCAAGGCGTCGTCCAGACCGTCCCCAGACAGGAACTTGCGGATCAACGACAACATCGAACCCTCTCCAGGGCAAGAGTTTTTCGGCCTAAACATAGTGTTTTTTTAATATTGCAGACTAGTCTATTGTAAACTGTAGCAGGCAGTGTACACTCGAATCTAACACAATGTGGTACCTATATGTATACAATAGACAAAATTTAATTCTGGGAACCGATAGCAGAAGATAACTTTCGTATTTGCTACATGATAGATTGTCTTAGCGCAATAAAGTCTTATAGTACATTATTTTTGAAATAGCTTCTGCTAGTAAAATCGAAGTTTAAATAAAACACTAACAATGCTGTATCAAATTGCCCTATTACCACGCGATTATGACTTTTCGAGCAGTGGCGTTATAATGAACTATAATGGAAATCTGGTCTCTGATAGCCTGTAAGATAGATTGGTATTTGTAGGCTTTGAACTTTTAAGGGTTGCGGTTTTGAGGCAGTGCGTCAAGTAGAGAAATATGAAAAGAAATTCATATTTAAAATTAATGGAAATAAGGATAACAATTCCCTGTTCCAGCTACTTTGTAAAAGTACAAACTCTTTCCATTTTAATTCTCAATTCGTTTTAATAAATGATTCATGATGACTCAGTTGATTGATTGCACTATATTTTATGTCTTTAAAAAGTAAAAAAAAAAAAAATATTTTCAGTATAATTTTCTATGTTCCGTGTTAGAAACCTTCTTCTGCAGGTGGCATTCACACCAACGACAAACATTTTATTAAAACTGAAGAAAGTAAATATAGTCGCTCTTTAAAAAAAGTAAAAATATAAACTATTTTACTTACGTGAGGTAGTGAAACATGCCGATGTGGGTTGCGTTTTTCTCGAATAACTTTTTGCCGACTTCGTAAAGCGGCCGCCATGGCAGAGTCAGTTCTTCGGGGGATACCAAGTGTCTTTTTCTGAAATGCCAAGTCTAGATCAGTGAATAACTAGTAACTATGTTTATTAGTAAAGCCTGACCAAGAAGCCTGCTCTGAGGACGCCACGTGTATTTTTTTATGTTTCTGGCAATAATCACCATTATATATTTTTTCTGGTCAGCTTTACTTATTGAAGAAGTTCCTGTAGAAATATTCATGACCTTATTGAGGTGGTATACGAGGTGTAAGGGACTAGTCTCTATTAACTGATAAGATAAGATACTTTTAGCTTAGAATTTTAACTCAATGTACATGTTAACAGCACGTCAAAGCGTAACATAATTGACGTTGAATAAGATCGCCTTTATTGCACACGAAATAAGAGTGGAGGTTTAGTGTATGTAACCTGTTACACTTAATACTGTATTCCTTATTATGTGTTTTTTATATGTTGTTGTTTCTCATAAATATTTCAAAGATGTACCCCCAATTCATATTCTTCCCTAATATTAACTATGCTATGTACAGATATGCTGTACCAAATAATAGTTCCAGACCGATTGCACTAGATTGTATGATGTCATTCAGTCATTCAGTGTAAGAATTTGTATGGTAATAGTTTATCATCATTGTACGTAGACCTTGTAGTGACTGTTGCTCAAATGTGCTTTAATGCAAACACCTATTTGAAATTTAATTACTTGACTTCCTGATTTGTTATCATAAATTCCAATCATTTGATTATAATTACTATTATTTTACCAAATTAATCTGCGGAGACTTGCCACTTACATCACAGAATAATAAATAATACATCCATCAGTATACGACGCAAACAGGACGCATTAAAATAATAAAAAATGAAAACACGCTAATGGACCCTGCAAATGGTTTTCTACACATCCTTTGATTCTTTGTTGCATTAAAAACATGAGAAATGGCAATTTCATGGGTTATTTGTGAATGCATACAGCTTGGTCACCGAAATCTTCAAATCAAATGTACGTGACGCCAGAACATTATCTCTAGGCGTATGCCCTATTGATGAGATCAATTCAATTAAGTCCAAGCCCATTAGGATATAAATATACAACTTTCCATTTAAAAATAGCAAATGCCAAGTGGTTCATGCCAAGAGAAATTTAAAACAATTAACAAGACATGCAACTTACAATTTTACTCTCTTACTTATTATTTATATCACTGTCAAAGGTGGTCAGTAGAAGATGGCTGTAAGTGATAAAAAGACCACCTTTGCAAATATTTCATTTTAAGTGATAAAATACAATAGATATTGGTCCATGTGTTAAAAGAAAAATACTTTTTAAAACTTTCATGGTTGTTTTCATAAATATTAAGATTTACAACGGTAAATATCCCATTTTAAATCCTAATAGTTAGATAAAATACTATTAAAAATTCTATGAAACATGTTGGGGATAAAGTCTATCCTAAGTTAAATACAAATGTGTTTTAATTTACCATAATTATTCTACTTACTGAATATTAAAAGATTTATATTTGGTCTAAGTAAACAATTTCAACGGCTTACTTGGTGAGCATGAGGAACATAGTCGCAAACTTGTGAATTTTGCATGGTTCTAAGTCTGGTATCAGCACTAACTCGTATGCTAACTTAATGAATGCGATGTGATCTTCTTTGCTAAACTTCAACCCATAAATTCTTATGTATCTGAAAAGAAAAAAAAAGCGTTAGTTTTTAAAATGCAAAGCATTATACTTGTATACTAAAATATTATTCTATATTCCTTAAATGGAAAAGTCTTCTATTGTATTATTTACTAACCAAGTTTTATTATAAGAGAATCTCAAAAATGCCCCTTTTGAATGAGTAATAAATGTCATTCAATAAATGCATGTCATTCTTACATTTTTAACTCATTTAGAATTTTAAATGAGCATATGCAATCATACAATATTCTTCCAGAACAAGAATCACAAAAACATTGTTAACTCAAAAGCTTCAATTTTCCCCATCTTGAAAAATCAAAGAAATGCCTTGATATTGCCTAAATGAAACTTATGCAAATCTATAGATAATACTAATAATAGAGCACAATAAACATGTGAATGGCGAGGTCAAGTACACTTTAGGAAGTGCTGGGTGATCGCCAGGAATCCTCGTCTATATCAGCTGCCAAAGGTTAACAACTAATTTAACTGACAGTTCGCATATACTTCTATTGTGAATAAGATTTCTGAAGGAAATCCAGATAGAAGGGAAGGAAAATTTGTAAAATGGTATACTATGTTAAAATGTCTATGCATATGATTTTAGATGATAAATTCTTGTTCATGTTTATTATGATAAGCCACTTTAATCTGCATTTATACATAGACATTTACTAATAACTATGGTCTTTAGTATTTTAAATAAATAAAAAAACAGGATAAATAATACAAAATGATATTTTGGTTGATTTTACACAATTTTGTATTTATTTTTATAGTATAATATTATAAAAAAATCACAGTCAAGCACAGTATTGTTTGTCGCTCACAATAAAATCTAAGCCAGTGCACTCAAACAAAACTCCAGTCCACATATTAATTTAGAAAAGACAAAGACAATTAAAATACTTTTGGGAATTCAATATCTCGTGCCCATAACTGGCCTACAAAGTAAAATATGCAACACATACAGATACTTATAATAGTTTATGAAGGTATAATGTTCAAAATACTTATCAATAAAACTGGATATATCAAGGACAACATCTATGTTGTTTACGAATTATCTAGAGCAACCTTCCAAAATAAAAGAAAATAGATAGCACCATATGGCTTAAGATTTTTACTTAAAGCACATATCTACAGACGATTTTCTAACCGTATTTCCTCTGATAGTCTTGAATTACTCTGAGTATACCCTATATCATCATTATCAGTTTACCATTTATAAGAAAGATGTAAGAAAGTAAATATTGATTACTTCATTAGCCTGGAGGTCCACACCCCGCAAGCAGGCTTCATTTCTCGCAGAAGGACAGCCTTCGCGAAGTTCGTTTTGACTTGGTGCAGGAATTCCCGGGACTCCTCGTCCAGCTCGCTGGCATATGGGAGGAGCCGGTTCGTCACTATTTCCATCTGAGGCTTGAAGCCCAGCTCCCTCGCCCGCTCCGGGCATGTCACCAGCACCTCAAACTCGTCGTCCTGAATCATCTTGAGAGATTTACAACACCGAAAAGTACCAAGTCATCAACCGATATGTTCGGCCTCCACTGACGTCCACATTAGCGCGACGGATTAACACACTACGTCGTCTCGCGAGCAAAAATTTACAACTAATTCAACTATTGTTCGTCATCAAATTACACAAGTCATCGGAAATAAAAATGTTCAAGAAATCCAAATCATTGGGAAGGTACCGTAAAACGGGGTAAATTGGGAAATTTTTGCACTTCGAGTTGCATTATAATAATTTCTCTGATAGTTATCGCTATCTGACCTATGTAAAAAGTTTAGTCTTGGCGGCATCTTGATGACATGTTATGGAAAATTATTGTATTTATTCTCTTGTTTGTTAAAAATGCCAAAATATGGGTAATCCCAATTTACCCAGAATTTGGGGTAAATAGGGACGCCACAAGGCTAATTTGGGAAATTTGTCAGGGTTGTCACCTTGTTAAATATAATAAACTAGATTGCTTGCTTGCTTGCTTGCTTGCTTGTCGTGTGGGTTACGAGGTGAACCTACCATATAAACCCTGGTGTTAGAGTTATTGAGCCGTCTGTGGCTCTCGACAAATATGCCTATAACGACTAAATCCGTAGATCAACGGCTTTACGTGCACTCCGAAGCACGGAAACATCTTTCTTTTCGGACAATCAGGTGAAAAGTCTCACAAAGTGATATTTGTTCGACGAGATTCGAAGCCGGGACCGCTGTACCGTCTAGCGAGCTTGTCTTTGGTTACACACATTTAAACACAAATATGAACCCTAAAATCATATTTCATTTTTTTGGGAATTATGTAAAATTACTTTTCAAAACCTATTTAAGATAATCAACATTGGACACAACCCTAAGAAGTTATCCCAATTATTACACCTTCCGTCTCTATTTTACCAATTCTCGTCCCAATTTTCCCAGTCTCGTTCCAATTTACACTGTTAGCGTCCCGATTTCCCCCCAAAAAAGTAAAAATTTACACATTTTTACATTTTGCTTAAAAATGATAATAAACAGTAGAATTACGTGCCTAACTGTTTTTACCAGTATTCACCAAGAACCATAGTACAGAGCAGAACAGAAGTTTTTCACAAAACACAAATACATGGGTTTTTTCAAGGAAGTTAAAAGTAGCAACGAATATCCTTACTTTCAACCGCATCTTTTGACTGCATTTATCATTGTTTTGCGGCTCACTTCACTCCAGTTCAGTATTGCCATTTAATTTTTCAGATTTTCTACTATAAATTTAAAATAAATTACCAAAAACATACAACAGACACTCCGTTTCCTTGCCAATTAAAAAATATTCCCGGGCTTTGTCCCAATTTACCCCTCGATCCCTATTTACCCCATTTTACGGTACGTTCCATTTCACGAATTTTGACAGCTCACACTTATTCAGTCATTGGTGACGTCACTACAGATTGCACATAGCACACGTTCAGTTCTACGCATGATTTTACACGTATTCACTAACTAAGCATAAATAAAAAAAGAAATTAAAAACTAATGCAGAAATTTTTATTTAATTATCAATTGAGCCTGACTGACATGACCAAAGAAATAAAAAACCTGCTCTGGGGGCGGCGCCACGTGGATATTTTTACTATGGCAACAATTCCCTTAAAAAATGGTTACCATTATTTGCATGCCATGGCATTTTTTTTTTTTATAAATCGATATATCGATTGTTTGTCACAACACTAGCATCGATTTTACATTAATCAATATAGATTTAGAACATCACTAGTTGACATAAGTGAAATGTTAGAAAGAGATAACGCTATACAGAAAAGCGGCTTTCTCTTTCACGTATGATGCGCTAAAACGGAACCACAAAAACGTTTTTTATTTTTCCGTAATCCGATTCTATTGGAAATAAGCAAAGACATTACGCCATACAGCCGTCGTCTTAAGCCGCAAACAGACATCGCGAGGCGTGCGCCGCGAATGGTTCGTCTCGCATGCCTCAACCTGAGGCATACGACGGTACATTTATGCGTGCGTCCCGAACGACACATGCTCAATCTGAGCACGCAAACCACCACGCACGGTGTTCGTCGTTCGCCTCCATGACGCATGAGCGCACAATGCAAACAACACCTGTCCGTCCACACGGAGCGCACGGCTCGTACTGAGGCGACGTTCGCAACGATCGTATGGCGCGAATGCTCACTGTGAGCACACACGTCCACACTGCCCGAGGCATGCGAGACGAACCATTCGCGACGCACGCCTCGCGATGTCTGTATGCGGCTTTAAGTAATTTCTTGCATATCAACAAAAACATTTTTTGATTCGGTGAGCCTTTCCTACCGAGGACAAATGAAAGTGAGAAATAATGAATGGATAGCTGTTTCTGGTTTTATTAAAACCCGCGTTAAACTCCGATATCATTGGAATGTAAGCACCACCCTTGCATTTTGCATTTCAGTGATCCTGTACTGAAGACGTTCAAAATAAAGGCAAGAAATGAAACTGACTAACGACAAAATGAAACTGAAATAATGACTGGAAGACAACTCGGACGGATATGCAAAACTACTAGAAACTAGGCTGTATGGTCTTAACACCCTTTGCCTTTCTCATAAGGGATAAAAAGAACTAAAAAAAATTGGTTCGGTTTAGGGAGTTTTACGCGGGAATCAAGAAGAAATGGTGGGTTAATTGTTTCGTCCTTTTTTAAATTAGTTTTTCGTGGTAATTGGTGTGTTAATATGGTGAATATTAGTGCGATAATGTGCCGTTAACGAAGAACTATTCAATAAAAGTGAGAAATAATGAGAGGTTAGCTGTTTGGTTTGGTTGGTACCCCGCGTTAATCTCCGATGTCATTGGAATGATTCCGTAACAAGATGACAAGACTACTGAAGACGTCCAGTACGGATACAATTCAAGAAATGACTAAAGACGACGAAATTAAACTGAAGATCTATTATTACTATAGACTAGGCTGTATGGGCTTTGAATCCTTTGCCTTTCTCATAAAGGATAAATAAACTTAAAAAAAGAACGGTTTGTTGTAGACATGGGCAAAATGTGTTTTTGAAAAGAAAAGATTGATATATATCTTTTATATCATATGATATATATCTTTATATCGTTAAATTCGGGAGAGATATATTAAGTGATAGATAGAGAGATGGATACAGATTGATTGACAAAAAAGTGTAAACTCCACGTAACGTCACTCGATTTAGCGACAAACTGCCTAGCTAGACCGTCAAAATTAGTCGGCTTTGGTTGGTTTAGCTTGTTTTCCATAAAATTATACGCTCTATATTATGTATATAGCATTACATATACCCACTCTTATTATACGGACTACACACGTCTGCCTTGTATTGCGTACGTGCTTGCCCTACAGAGCGAGACGCAATTATATGCTAGAGTGAGCGTAGTGATTTGTATGTAACTCATTCTAACGCATAACAGCGTCTCGCTCTGTAGGGCAAGCACGGCACTCGTGTGGAGGCCCTATAACTTATCTCTCTTTCATGTTCTTACGCCAAAGCATCTTTCACTCTCTCTCGCTCGTTCGTACGTATCATCGTATCTATCCTATCACTCTATCCTGTAGCTTACTCGCTCACCAATCTATCTATCAGTGAAAGATAAGACAAAGACAAAGATATTTATTTGCGTAAATGCATGTATATACAAGGATATTTCGTTTGTATAATTTTAGTTTCAATGTATTAATACCGAACGCAGTCGGTTTGCAAATATTTAAATAAAAGCGACAAAATTTATTTTATCATAGTTAGTGATACATTCAAATCGCTCGCGATAAAAAGATAGATTGATATATATGTAAGGATATATATCTTATCTATCGTGAGTTACACACCTCTAGTTTGTTGTTTACAGTTGTGATTTCTTCATTTACCCATGGATTTAACCCCTTCGCTTTGCTGCTGCACCCTTCTGCAAAAACCACACACCTATAATTTACATTTCTATACTCTTCGGCAAAGACTATACTTACTTATGTACCAACATTTTTAGTGAAGGTTAGGTTATGATGTACCTACTGAAGTTTTGATTTTGTGATGAAGCCTCAGTATGCTCTGTAATGTTCCGTTTTATTTGTATAATGAGCAGAGTTTATTCGATGATCTATTTTGAACATAAAGCTATCAACAAAGCTCAAATGGAGATGGACAAGCCATACGACCAGAGGACCTACCAAATGGTCTAAGATGATAACAAGATGATAACCGAATGGACCCTACACGGTATAACATAAAAAGGAAAAGAGGGAGACAACACAAGAGATGGTCTGACGATATAAGACACTGCCGGCTCTGTGTGACCAAGACTGGTGCGAGACAGAGGGGTGGAAAAAGCTGGAGGAGGCCTGTGTCAATAGAGCATCAGCACACCAAAAGAGAGACTATCGTGCAAAATCCTAGTGTAGGTACTAACCGAACTATTCAAGAGTTGCCCTAGTTCGGTCAACTGTACCAACCGAACCTGTGCTACTAAAAAGTTGTGCTAGTTCGGTCAACCGAACTTCTGCTACTAAATGATTTTTGTGTTTTATTGTAAGATAAGATGTAATCTTTTGGTATTGAAAACAGAATAATAAGAAAACTATCATTTGTAATCAAAATTGTTTTATTTTTATAACAAAAAACATTGTTTGAAATCCAGTACACTTTATCATAAGAAAATAACAACAAATATAATATTAACAATTTATTTTGAAAATATTCTATAAGCTTATTAACTACATATTTTAAGTCATGATAAAGGCTGATTTTATTTACAATTTTTTGGGCTGATGTGGGTGTTACTCCAGGTGACTAAAGACAGACAGGTATATAATAGACATGCGCAAAACAGTACGTTTTAATGCCATATCACATTACTCATTACTTTCGAAAAGGTGATATCACCCCGTACCATTACACATCACCCTAAACATTACCCAAAATGTTGAATGAAATTTGTTACTTAGTACGAAGAAATGCTCTGTAGTATTCCGTACCATCAGCACATTACTTTATCATAACATTACCTGCGCGCGACAGCATTACTTGAGTTAGATAGCACACAAAAAAAGTGTTTTTGTTTTTATTTTTCACTAACTGACCCGAAAGAAGTTGATTTTCTTCCATAATAGCTAATGTGTGATGTGTACGTGTACTGGTTACAATACTCGCGTAATGTGTGATATTACATTACCTTTTAGGGTGATATTACTTTTGTGATATCATACGCATTACCTACACATCTCTAGTATATAACCAGAAAAATAACAGCGCTGTTAACTTGTGTAATCGAGAACAACTGCAATTTCCAACTTTCATGCCAATATGCACATGTTATTGCAAGGCCACAAGAAAAGTAAATCTTTGAAAACTCATATACTCAATAGAGAGCCCTGATGGGGCACTGAAAACCCAATAAGCACATAACAGAATGGGCTTATCGGAAAACCCTTACTGTAGGTAGATACTGTGCAGATAAAGAGAAAACTCCATGTGATGCTCTCGTCAATAAGAGAAGTTGAGCGCTAGAAGGACATAAACTTGAATGCTGGATCTCACTAAAAAGAAGCTATAAGTATGTATAGCGTGGTTTTTTGAGAAATTATTGAGTGTTTCCTCTCCCCCGTTCATGCAAGTAACATTCAAAGGGCCACCTGGGGTAGCAGTGTCACTGGACCCGTGTCATTTTTTTTCCATTGGTACTGTGTGTAACTTTGTCTAATGCTACTCCAGGAAATCTCTGAACGTAAAGCTCTCCGTGCAGAATCTTGTTTACAGAGCGCCTATATAATTCTGTTGTCTATCAGTTAGTAAATTTTCTTCTGACCCTTAATGAACTTCATTGTACTTGCTTGCCCATACTGTGGGTTTTAAGGTTATCGTACTGCGCTGAGAACTATGACATTGGAATTCACTGCTATACTCCGAGGAGGACGATGGATTATGTTATTGTGAACCCGCCTCGACGTCGAAAAGTGATTTGTAAAATCTTACTTCGAATAAAACATTTTTCATTTTCATTTTCATTTTCACATAACTGAATGGCAATATAGCATTAAGCAGAGAATAAATTACTTGTATTATTATTGGATTAAAGATTAATCTAATCCCATTCGAAAGCAAAAAAACAACAAAACAGAACAAAACAATCACGATAGGTGTAAGTTGTCAATTCAATGTCAAACAAGTAACAACTCATGTCCACACACATTGTCCACTCCACAGACTAAAAATCAAGCCTTGCGTCAATTGCGTGGCGAATAAAGATTTTTCCACTTCAGTCAGCTGATATGTGTCAATATTTAGTCTGTGGTTATGTCAAACGGTCAGAGTAAGAGCCGCCATTTTAATTTTTTGACAGAAACCAGCCAATTGTCACTTGTTGACTGTAAAATGACACCCGTGACAGCTATTTGTCACCTTTTGACAGCTGTCAATTGGCTATTTGTCACCCTCCACGCGTGGCGAATTAGGTCTTCGTTAAAAAATAGTTTCATTGAAATTCCCGCAATATTTTTTTTTTATTTCTCTGGTTGTGTCAAGGATGTTATATTATAAGTACTATTTTCTACGTTTTTAATTTTTACAACGCACGCACGCATGTCACACATACTGCACAGTCAGGACAGGACACACGTAACAGAAGGACCCTCCTTCCATATTTCCATCTACTGGTCCAGTCTGTGTGCTCGGTAGACTATAAAAATCAATCAAGAACTGGAACAGCTCGTAAACTGACAGAGCACTTTAGTTAGATTAGACTGTACACCTGGGCCTCCTTGCCGCTCCAAGATAGTCACACACACACACAAACTATCGCGAGCCGCATGTTTAGCTCAGCTTGAGCGTTAACTATACTGACTGCCCTGCCTGAACCATTATCATAAATGCTTTTAATTGTCCTGAACTTGACGAAAACAAGAACTTATAGGTAGGTATGTGAAGGGAATCGAATCAAGCATCCTGACCTGAATGAAAAGCAACGTCCACCTTTGCCAAATCGTTAATAGATTATATATTTTTTAATTAAGTATTTAATTTATTTATTGACTGGTTTGGTCACCTGCACTTCCTGTACAAGATCAGTTCACTTCACTTTGTTATAAGATGCTTTTAAAGCCCGACCAAAGATATAAGAAACCTCGCCATATTGCGGAATTTCAATGGTACTAATTTTATGAGGAAAACTGTTGCCATTTTCGTAAAAATATACACGAAGCGCCCCCAGAGCAGGTTTCTTATTTCTTTGGTCAGGCTTTAATAAATTATATAGATTTTGAAATTGATGATCAGTAATAGTTTAATGTTCCATAGGCGGTCTTCTCTTTGTACAGTAGCCCACATGCGGCTGGACATACTGATCTTAGAGCGCCCGTATTCTGTAGCGGTAGGGATGAATCTCGCTCGTGCGAATTTCCAACCGCATGTGCTGGCGTCTGTACCACTTTACATGACAATGTGCTAAAGGCACCAAAATAAAAACCAATATGCAGATATAAAAAATATATTAAATTATGTATTTAAAAACACATTTCATTTCATCACGTTTTGCTTAATTCATTTAAAAACTTAAATGAGATCTATAAAATAAGGGACTGCAGACCTCGCGTCGCTATAAGCCAAGAACAAGCAGAAGGCACATGAAAATGAAAGGACAAATTCAATGAAAACAGTAAAAAAAACAATAAAATAAAAATTCCGGCTAATAGCAACCGGCACCCTATCCTAAGTACAAATTGGTTTCCAGTATGTGCCGCGCGCGGCTGAGAGTATAAGCGACGAGAGATTTCTAGACTCCTTAGGCAGACTTTATAATATAATATCGAATTTAAGGCATCAAGCAAAGGAAGTATTTTAGCTCTCGTTCAGGATATAACAGTGTCTTTCTGAGTAGTGTAGAGGCTAGCCGCGAAGACGATGTCTCGTTTGATCGCAGTGGAAGCTTCCATCATCTTGGCTTGAAGCTTCGGGTCGCCGACTGCCACTGCTGCGTCTTTCACATCTACCAGCAACTGCAAAAAAATGTTGTTTATCAGTCCGTTGTTGAAGAGTAAAATACCTGCTTTGGGGGCGCTACGTGAAAAAGAGACAGCCAAGCAATGCTGAAAGAGTGTGGTAGGGGCTGGTTGGGGTTGCGAAAGGATGGGACATTCTTATGTGGTGATTGATATGCTGAGATATACATGCTAGTGGGCAAAGCGCCAGAAGCGCCTTATTGTTGATGCCTTGATGATCTGCAGCTTTTCAGCGCTTGAACAGTTAGACCTATGGGATCATATACCTCATGCAGCTGCTGGATGCAGCGCACGATGATGCCTTCCTGCACGTCCGTGAGGTCCATGATCTCTGCGAAGGGCTTCTCTAGCGCCCACTCGTACACCACGCGCACCAAACCGAAGTTCAGCCGCTCCGGCTGGCCCTCGAACTGACCCACCTACAAGGAAACCAATCTTGTTAAACACTAACATAACATTAGATTAAAAAAAATTAAAACCCCCGCCACAAAACCGTTACTTGATGCTTTCAACAACTAGAAAAGAGCTGATAATCTTCAAATGGCTGAAGATTTTTTCTTGGGTCATAGCTAAGAACACTCTCGATTGTGACACCTTGTAAACAAAAAAAAACTAGATTAAAATCGACGGATCCGTTTAGGAGCTACGATGCCACAGACAGACAGACAGACACACATGTCAAACTTATAACACCCCTCTTTTTTGTCGGGGGTTAAAAATCAGTCTCATCTTAACTCAACTCAGCTAGCCACATCTCACACAGAGATTGTTCTCAAAGAAGCTACCAGTCACCATGTTTAATTACTAGTCGCGTCGTGTGCGATCTTCTTGGAGGATATGATGGGCGGTAGATGACGACCCAGTAATATGGAATTTAAAACCAGTTCTACCTCTTATTTCTTAGAGTGAGGTATTACGACTTCCAATACATATTTCTGTTGGTTTAGTTTCTCACCGTAATTTGACACCCAAATGTGATGTAATCTCTTGTCACAATGCCGGGACTGATATAAATCGTCGTACCTAACTGGTACGACAATCTGTACCAATTATTAGTATGACAAAAATTGAGGAAAATAATATTGTATAAACTTACCATGTGCTTAGCTTCAATATTGGACAGTTCGACATCGATCTTCTCAATGGTTTTCACCGCCTCAGCTAATCTCTCCGTCAGCTGCGGGTCGACCTGCGTGCGCGCTTGGAACACGAAACAGCTGAGCAGCGCCGCGATCTCCGCCGGCGTCTTATCCGTGAACACATTCCTGAACACCAACTCCGATATTATCAGCTCATTGGTACCCATTCCACACGCTACCCTTCCCTTTAAAATGACACTGTCATGTTCGTCGATATAGTTAAGCTCGCGTAGTACGTTTAGCCGCCGTTGGTAGTCAGGGTACAAGTCGAGATTCTCAAAGGATAATAAGCGCTTGAATTTATCCCGTTTTCGCTCGGTTTGTTTACGTTCGTACACAATCGCGAATTCTGTTTTGAAGTTCGCTATGTCGGTGGATTTCTTCAGCGTTTCTAATTCGCCCTGGAATTAAAAAATTATGTGTATTTTCATTTATTACCTATACGGTATAATCTAAAGGTTATCATAACAGTGCTGCTAACGGGAACAAAAAAGTTCTTGTAAATTAAATATAAGCGATTGTTTCTAAGCTAAAAAAATAAATAAGAAAAAAATAGACTGAATTAAGTTACTACGTAACTGATTGGATGACTGATGTCTGTCTGTAGACTACCCTAATGCACCCGGCGGTAAAAATTACACATCGGTGCATCATCTCGATCATCATCATCATTCAAAGTCATTACGTCTCACAAGAATGAATGAATGACATGAGTGATAAAGACAACGCTATACGACATTATATTTACCGCGACGTAATGTGCATGTGTTGATTTCCATTCAGAAGTTCGCGGGTTCAAGTCTCGGCACGTACCAATGTGTTTTCGATTTTCGAATTCATTATGTACGTTTATTCGACGCTCTTACGGTGAAGGAATACATCGTAAGGAAACCTGCACACACTTGCGAAATAATTCAAAGGTTGTGAGTGAAATTGTCCAACCCGCACTGGGCTAACCTCGACTAAGGCCTGAGGTTCTAATCTTGAAATCAATATCGATCCCGATTTCAACCCAATGCAATACCAAAGTCAATTTTAGACCGCTATTGCAAATCAACCCCCCAAGATGTCCGATTTCATTTAGTTCACTCAATATCCGCCCAATATGGTGGCGCTAGTGTGGCATTCGAGAGTACGAAACGCCCGATCTCAATGTCGACGGATCGGAATTGCCGTCAAGAGTCTGGGGACTTATAAGAGCTGTTAATGATGATGATGAATGTGCATAAAGCCTGACCAAAGAAATAAGAAACCTGCTCTGTGGGCGCCACGTGTATATTTTACGACTATTAGTAAAACTAAAATTAGTTTCATTAAAATTCCGCAATATGGCGAGGTTTCTTATATCTTTGGTCGGACTTTACAACATGAAACCGGCGGCGACACAGAATACCAAATAGTAGTCCCTACAGAAGCGACATAATTCATATAAATTGCAACCCTAGCTCCGTTATAATAAAGTGCAATTCAGATCGCACGGCGCTAGGCGTAAAGAAGTAGTTGCTGCATCACTCTCTCTCGCGTATTGCGCCACTCTACTAACACGTTTAGGGAATGGGGAATTGGTCCTGGGTCGGCCCGAGACCGCTCGGCCGGGCGGTAGGTAGTTATAGCGCGCAAGTACATGGAGTGACGGAGGCCTGGCGGCGTGTACTTACCTGCAACCTGTTCATAGAGTCTAGCGCGTGCAGGATCTCCCCGGAGGTGACGGCGAGCGACTGCGTGAGGCTGACGCGCTCCAGCGAGGCGGCGCCGGTGCGCACCGCGTGCGACAGCCGCGACAACTCCTGTACTGTGCTCGCGCAGCTCGAACCCACCGGCGCGTCTTTGAATCTGGAACCATTCAGGAATAAACAAACACTAGGTTCTTGAATTCTGGAGTGGAGGCCACGTTTGGACAAAAGAAGTGTGGGCAGACCACCAGCCAGATGGTCAGGTGACCTGAGAAGCCACGCGGGCAGTCTGTGGCCCAGAAATACGGAAGATCTCGCCGCATAGGTTACTCTGGAGAGGCATAGCCCAACGGTGGGCGAAAGAATGCTTCTGAAGAGGTTCTTGAATGGCGGCCACGCGCCGTGACGGTGCTTCTACCGCAGATTAATAAATAGTTAATAACTTACCAATAATTAGCCCCGTTATCTGTACCGTTATTGGGTAACATAGCTATAAATATCTATTTGAAAAGTATAAGAAACTTGCTCCCCGCCCTGTGGCTTCGCCCGTGTTAACGGTTTTTCCCTTTGGAATCAGGTATTTTCCGGCAGTGAAAGGTAGCCTATGTCCTCCTCCAAGCTCTATTCTATCTCTGTGCCAAGTTTCGTCAAAATCGGTTCAGTGATTTTGGCGTGAAAGTTTAACAAACAGACAGCCAGAATTATATAAGCTTTTATAATATAAGTAGGGGTATAAAAACATTTGTGTTTCAGGCATTGAAAATTTATGCTATTGTACTAGCGTACATAGAAAAGACATCCGCGAACCGCACTCATAGCAATAGAAGTTGGAGGTCGCAACCTCCAACTTCTATGACGTTTATCTTTCGTTTTTCACCTCACTGTGCATTCCGGAGGACATAGGCTATCTTTCACTGCGGGAGAATACCTGATTCCAAAGGGAAAAACTGTTAACGCGGGCGGAGCCACAGGGCGGGGAGCTAGTTTCTTAGGCGTTGTCCTAATAGAACGCGAATACGCGAACATCGCGCGATTGTCAAATGTATGAAGAAATCGTTCTATCGCGCGATCGTCTATTAGGACACATATTCGACTTCAATATGTTTGATCGCGCGTTCGTACGAGTAAAATTCGCGCGAACTTGCGATGATCGCGTAATCGCGTTCTATTAGGACAACGCCTTATACTTTTCAAATAGATATTTAATATCTATGATGCTCAATAACGGTACAGATAACGGGGCTAATTATAGGTATAATTCTTTAATTTTAAAGTCTATACATCTTTTAAATAAACCTACCTAGGTATCTGCCGTTTCTCCCAGTCCTGAATAATGAGACTGGCATCTATTTTCAAAGTCATTTTGGTAACGGCTATAATATTTTTCGGTGCTATACACAATATAGTATGATCTAGTGTTGTTTCTTCAGTACCTGCAAGCGATAAGGGCATATTCATTATTAATTACTATTTAAAATAGTACCCACTAAAGATAAATACATAGAGGTATAGCCTGAAAAGAAAAATAAAAACCTGCTCTGGGGGCGCCGCGTGTATATTTTTATGTTTATAGCAATAATTTCCATTATAAAATTAGAGTCATTGTAATTCCGCAATATGGCGAGGTTTTTTATTTTTCTGTTCGGGGTTTACATAGACGCTGTTTCACACACGTTTCATTAGTGGATACAAATACAGCTTAATATATCGTATCTCTTACCAATTCCATCGTAGAGGGCGGAGAAACTCAGCATTCTGTACCAGTTCTCGTCTATATCGAAATTATATCTGGCTGTGTCTTGCACGACAGTATTAAGAACTAAAACTTTGTAGGGAGTTTGCCGAGGTCCTGTAATTAAAAATAACATTTAAAGTTTGTTCGAAATTTGTAAATATTCGATAAAGAAAGTGATAAAAACGGGTATCAAAAATCATAATACTCACCGCTGCTATTTAGGAATACGCCAAGCTGATTGATATACGGACCAGCAGAGAGAATTAAAATTTTACCTACTACCAATTCTTTCGCTACTTTGGGCTGCCCAAGTAGGATAGGCATGATCTCATTTAGAACATCGATGTAGCTCGCTGCTGTGTCGTAGAAATTGGCTAAAGGTGCCAAGTGGGCAGCCAGCGGTGTACTGCATTTCTCCGAGTATTCCTTCTCTGCGAGTTGTAACTGCGCGCGATAGTTGTCCGCTTGGACTATTTGGTTTAGCTCTCGGAAGGACCGTTGCATCATGCCTTCGACTGATACCGTAGCCACGCTAAAATGGTCAAAAGACGTAATTAAAAGCCAAAACCTACATTTGTCCCCTTATTCATAAACGTTGCTTAAGTTTACACATATTTCTGTCGTTTTCCAACACTTGAATATCTATAAGAGTTTCATAGACATTCAAATGTCGGAAAGGGACAAGATTTTGTTTAAGCAGCATTTATGAAAAGAGTTCGAATTATTATGAATCGTTATTGTTTTGTGTTTTATTTTAAATTATCATTTCTTTATTAGTGTTTTGATTGTTGATTTCTCAAATAATGACGTATAGTAGTCTCACCGCAGTAGACTCAGGATCATGGCGTATGTGAGTCGGAACTGCGAGGAGAGTTTCTGCGGGACGCCCAGCATCATACCCTTGAGCGTCATCAGGTCAGGTACGTTGTCCTTACACAGGATTATCACGGTACCCGTATCATCCAAACCTGCGGAATAGTTATTTTATTAATTTAATTATACTTGGCGAAAATTTTACTGAAATAGCCCTTTATATTACAGTATTCTATAATCATCCAACGTGTGTATACCAATGGCCACGCCCCCTGGGTTGTCGTCAAAGCTAATTAGTACCCGAGACCAGAGCTATCCATGATTGGTAGTTTAAACGTAGCGTTGGATATGGAGTTCGTTCAAACACTGATACCACAGTAAAACCAGTAAGTCATCTTTATACAAACGTGGCGCTGTCGGTTTGAATGTATGCGTCCGCGCCGCGCGCCGGCACGCACACACTAGCATAAAATAAGGGGGCGGCAGCATGGTCTAAGAAAACAAGGTCTAACCATTAGACCACGTGACTGACACAAACCTACACTCAAAAAAAAAACGGCTAACAAAGTGTTAATAAAAGCTTTGTTAGATTTTTATTGTTGCTACACTTAAATGCTTTGTCCTTGCAAAAATAGGTAAATAGTGGCATTGACAAATATTTTATTGTTATTTTTTATTTATTTAAATCGACAAAACATACTTAAGTACAGTAACTATATTAAAAAGTTTGAACGGGGTGTCAACAGTGCTTTGCCAACAGAACAAATATAAAAAGTGATGTCGCGGCAAAGTATAATCTATCAAAGTAACTTTTGTTGCTATGACTAGACTATATTGTTAGTAGGCCAAAGTTGAAAAGTAACAAAATACAGGTTATCACCGCAACAATGTTGCCAAAATAAAATGACAATTGTACCATTGCCGCACGCGCAGGCTGCTTTGTAAATCTCGCAACCCGTTAGCGTCCATCTGTCCATCAGTCTAAGCCGAGTCGCCATTGTGAAAGGTCGCGCGTGCTTTCTTTCAGATATCTGCATTTAATCTAAAATGGAGGATCTAGAGAATTTTCTCAAGAACAACGGCCTGGAGCATTTGGGGTGTCTCTGATCGGTAAGTACCTACCTGTACCTTTATGTCTAATTGAAATAAAGTAAAAAAGAGGGGTATTTGCCATACACGAAGAAGAATACCACGCTTGGCAGGCGGAATGGCGAGCGCAGTGTAAGGTGTTGTAGTTATTCACAGAGAACGCTGCTGCCCATTCCCTGGATTTATCCCTTAGTCGGTTTTTACGACAAACTAAGCAACGCTTGTATTATGAGAGCTAGGTAGCGGATATAAATAGATAAATACTTATACAACTCTGTAGGTACTACATGAAATAGGCCTGTATCATAATGTAGGTAAATATCTATGGTCTAACATGTATCTGTATTTATTCTCACTCTTTATTTCAGAAACCAATTATCACATCACCAGCTATAATTGATAAGGGACCCGCGACAGGGCATCCTCTCAAATTTGACCGACCGATCGGCAGACCGAGTGCGTATTGGGAAGTAACGAATGTCATTATTTAAATGTCATGCGGTTTGAAAAACGGTTTTTTTTGTATTCGTATCGTATTAGTTTTTAAGTTCTTAATTAAGAAATAATAAATAATTCTTGACGTGATTGCTATTTTTGTATTTTAATTTATTTCATACTAGGGTCGATCAAGCCGAAGTCACTTTGTCGCTTAGGCAAAACCACTTTGTCGTATGTACAATAGAGGATGAGGTCGATCAACCGATCAAGCCAAAAACCAGAGGTACTGCTGTTAAATCTGAACCACTTTTTCTCAGAAACATGTGTCAAAACCTACATTACGATACATGTTTCTGAGAAAAAGCGGTTAAGATTTAACAGCAATACCTCTGGTTTTTGGCTTGATCGGTTGATCGGCCTCATTCTCTATTGTACATACGACAAAGTGGTTTTGCCTAAGCGACAAAGTGGCATTGCCTAAGCAACAAAGTGGCATTGCCTAAGCAACAAAGTGGCATTGCCTAAGTGACAAAGTGGCTTAGCTTTAACGACAAAGTGGCTTTACCTAAGCAACAAAGTGGCCTTGCGTAAACGACAAAATGGCTTTGTCTCAACTGCAGAGCGGCTTAGTCTAAGCGACAAAATACCTCTGTCCAAACTACAGAATGGCTTTGCCTAAGCGACAGATTCAAATTGTCTCGTCATCTACAATATTTTGTTAAAATGACAGTTTTTTATGATCAGCAAAAATATTGGTTAACAATAAAAACAATGTCTTTTTAACTATTTACCTTTGACGGCTCTCCAGTAACAAAGTTTTTTTGTTCCAATGGCAACATTTTTTTTTCAGTGTACGTCATCTTGCGCTGTTCGTCCTTGTCGAATGCTTGTTAATAGACAAGGATGAACAGCGAAAAATGACGTAGGCTCGTGTCAGTCACGTGGTCTGACGGTTAGACCTTGTTTTTTTAGACCATGGGGCGGCAGTATGGGCGAAATGCAAGCGTGTGCGTGACAGCGCGCTGTGAACACGCTTGCATTTCGCACGCTGTTGTTAGTCAAAGGTTACACGCTCTGGCGTCAGCCTGGTCCAATCAGTCTGCTCAGAATGACGAGAGAATTATCGTCTAACCGGTTTACTGACGGACTGACGATTATATTATTACCGTGTTTTTCATCCATCATTCTGGCATCAGTCTTAGGCGTTGTCCTAATAGAACGCGATCACGCGACCATCGCAAGTTCGCGCGAATTTTACTCGTACGAACGCGCGATCAAACATATTGAAGTCGAATAGGTGTCCTAATAGACGATCGCGCGATTGAACGATTTCTTCATACATTTGACAATCGCGCGTTCGCGCGATGATCGCGTATTCGCGTTCTATTAGGACAACGCCTTAGCCGGACCAAACTTATGGACTGAACTGACGCCAGACTGAGCGTGTAAGACTGAGCGTGTAACCTACGACTTAGTGTAGTGTTGTGATGGCTGATACCGACCTCTCCTGCCGGCGCGGCCCGCCATCTGTATGTACTCGGCGGGCGCGAGTGTGCGGCGCTGCAGTCCGTCGTACTTGCTCACCTCGTCGAACACCACCGTGCGCGCCGGCATGTTCACGCCCATTGCGAACGTCTCTGTCGCGAACAGGATTTTCACCTATAACACAGAAGAAAATAATAGTAATAACCCTTACAGAAAGGACACTCGACCCCCCGCACTAAAATGAGTTGCCCGTCCGCCCGAGCCCCCCACGCCCCGCACCCCGCAGGCGCCGCGGGACTCTGACGGGGGTGTTCAGGGGTGTTTTATATAGCGTTTCAGTGTCTGACTTGTACTTGATATTCATTTGATATTCAAAAAGCAGTACCCTACTAATATTGTAAATGTTTGGATATTTGTTAATCGGTCACGCAAAAACAGCTGAACGGATTCAAATTTAATATGTAGATAGCGGTGTGCTTTACCTATAGATTGAAACACGGGATACATTTTATCTTGGAAAAATACGATGACTACGTGGGCATAGCTATGTAACATCAGCCGAACATCTCATCTTTTAAATTCCGAGTCAGATTTAAACTTAAGGCTCGTAATTTTTTACCACCAGTTAATATGACAGTCTTGTTAACTTGTTCGTTCAAATGTAAGCAATTAAGCATGAGAAATTCGAATATTTTTATTTTACTTTATTTGGAAAACTTACAGCTAGTTACATAAAACTTCATTTTGCAACAATGAATGGGAACTAAAGCCATTTACAAGTTTTCGCCTGTAGAAATATAATAGAATAGGTTTGCCATATGCTATTACTTAAATAAAAACGAAAAACAGTATAAAGGAATGCAATAGTACGAGTTAAAAAGCACCGAATGCATTAAGAGTGGTGAAATAAGAAAAAAGAAGAAAAGGTACAGTTAACTTTACATTTAAAGTCGGTGCAGGAAAGCGTAAGAGTAGGTTATTCGTCATTAAAGAAAGTGTTGCTCAAAAGCCGTCTGATATTTTCTCTCTTAGTGAAGAATAAGTCCAGCGATTTGGTATACAAATTATTGAAATTTTTACTAACTCGCCAAAGAAACGAATTTTGTCTGTACTTAGTGCGACTAAAAGGGATGTGTAAATTGAAATCATTGTGTCGTCTACTTCTAGTATTTGGAATTGCAAAGTGAATCGATGATAATAGGTCAGGTGCATCGACTTTGCCGGAGAGGATGTCATGTAAGAAGATCAGATCTGCAGAAGCTCTACGCAGGTGGAGAGGCATCATGTGATGAACTTTGCACATATCGTGATAACTAGGGCTACTAATTCTAAATTTTCTATTAAGTATTCGTAAGAATTTACGTTGAACTTTTTCAATTTGATTCTCGTAGACGTTATAACACTTATAACTGGGGTTCCATATTTGGGATCCGTATTCTAGGTGACTTCTCACCAAGGAGCAAAAAAGGATCTTAAGGGTTTTAGCTTTTTTGAAGTTTTTGGAGACCCTTAGTAGGAAACCCAACATTTTCATCGATTTTTTTGTGATGATATCTATATGTTCGTTCATAAGCATCTTAGAATCAAGAGTGACCCCCAGGTCCTTAACCTTATGTACTCTTGGTAAACATTGGCCATGAATTGTATATTGGAATAATATAGGATTAGACTTGCGTGTAAACGAAATTATGTTGCACTTTTGGATATTAAGGTCCAATTTATTAGTAAGGCAGTATTGTTCGAGATTTTTTAGGTCGTTCTGTAGATTAGTAGCATCATCAATTGATGAAATTCGTTTATATATCTTCGTATCATCAGCGAACAGTAGGACTTTAGAATGACTGAAACACTTGTCAATGTCATTGATGAAGATTGTAAAAAGTAGCGGCGCAAGAATCGACCCTTGTGGGACTCCTGAGGGGATAAGTATAAGGGGTGATGTGTGACCATTCAGTACTACCTGCTGACTTCTCAGTTCCAAGTAGGATGAGAACCATTTCAGTAAGTTTCCGCACAACCCTATGACCTTAAGCTTAATTAGAAGGATGTGATGGTCAACTCGATCAAATGCTTTCGAGTAATCTGTGTAGATTGCATCTAGTTGACCACCTCCTTCCATGCATTGTGTCACTTTGTCTGTAAAAGCAACGAGATTCGAAACTGTCGACCTGCCTTGCATAAATCCATGCTGAAACGGACTAAGCGTTGGTTTTAAAACTACGTATAACTGGTTGTGCACAATTTTCTCGAACACTTTTGCTAGTATGCATACATATTCTTGACTAAAAATAAGTACTTACAAAGCCGGATTGGAAGAGCATTTCGACTATTTCTTTGAGCAGCGGCAGGATACCACTGTGATGCACGCCGATACCATTCTCTAAAACTCTTTGTAATCTGATTACCTGTAATAAAAAAAAACATTTGAGAATTAACTATAGATGTGAAAATTCCGTAGACTACCGGTAGTTAACCAAATTTTCGTTCAGTGTTGTCACCTTCCTAATAATTAAATCACTAAGTTTGCTGTATAAAGTCACTAGATAATCGAATTTTGCTATCAATTTTTTCCCTAGAAATCGCTAAATAAGTCTAGATGAAAAAAAGAAGGTTAGGTAAGGAAACTTAGTGATTAATTTAATTTGCACTGTGGCAACACTGACCCAAATATTTGGTTAATTACCGGTAGTCTACGGAATTTTTACAAATATAGAATTAGCCTTATTTCTTTATAGCATTAGGGCTGTTTTGTAATAATAATAGACCTGTGGCAATTTCCTATCAGGCTCCTTTAGCCTCTGCAAGCATTTCTGGAAGAACGCCCGGATATGACCCTTTTCTTTGGCTGTAGTCAAATCTACTGACATGAGATTTTCTGCATTTTGGTCACACCTGAAAGTAACAATACAAAGTTAATGATATAAACATTTTAAGCGTGGTCGTACTTTTAGTCCGGTCTCTTATGGGCATGCTTGTATGGAAAGGTATAAATTTTGGGGTTAAGCAATGCCCTTTGGTCCGAATGTTATACACATCCACCTGAGCTGAAATCGTCCGGTAGCCAGTCATAACCCTGCGACAGGTGGGGGGGAGGGGGGGGTCAAAGAACAGAGCTCCTAGCGCTCAGAAAAAAAAATTCTGGCCGATTTGTTTGGAGCTTTGAGTCAAGTTTGGTGTCGTTATCAGGTAACTAGATGATGCCCAATTCATTCTCTATACCAGTTTTTTAGGGTTCCGTAGCAAAATATGTCGTAATACTTAAAATTGTAAACTTTTAGTAGTAACGAAATCCAAACAAACCTTAAAATTTTAATTTTTTTTGTAGTAAACATGGTTTATAAAAAACACTGTCCGAAAGCCCATTTAATTCCCATTCTAAAAACATTAACAGTAAATATAAATTTGACTATTTTTATCGTACAATTAATTATTTAAAGTTCAGCAACGTTCGTCAGCGCAGCGTAGGGGACTACAAAAAATTCGCAAAACAAGCTCTACTAACAAAAAAACAACCGGCCAAGTGCGAGTCGGACTCGCCGATCGAGGGTTTTGTACAAACCTGTAGAAATATAAGTACTCGTAAAACTACTAGCAAGAAAATCAAAATCCTTCTTCTGTCGTGTCGATGATGGCTAGTTTCAATTTTTGTTGCCTAATACCTACCCTGCCACGCTGATTGCTCTTTCTGTGTCCTCTATGAGCTCCTCCGGTGTGTAAGACTCAGGGCATGCAGAACACGATAAACCATGGCCCACCTATCCATGGTTTGCGGCGACAGGCCGCACTCGTACTGGAGCTCCGTCCCGTCAGAAAGACCCCACCTTAACCGATTTTGTTTGATTCGACCAACCTGGTCAACCGGTTTTGTTTGGTTGATATCCAAAGGGACCTTGGAAGTATTTAGGTAGTAGGGGGGAGACTTTCCGAGAGTGGGACAAAGGAGGAAGGCGGCGAGCTCCGCGCCCGCCAGGGGTCACTTTTAAATTGAGATTTCTTTCGAACGATCGGAGCTATGAACTTGTAGAAGCTCTTACAGCTTTTCAGCCTTTTTGGACGGGGAATAATCGTACATTAGGTGCCATAGGTCCATTTCAAACTTAGCTCTCTCCATAGCACTCGCTGCGATTCTACGACATCTGGCGAAGCTTTGCCAGCAAGCCAATGCAGCATTTGAACCAGAAACGGCTTAACAGCCAGTGATAATCCGGCACGTCTCATGTAAGGCTACATCCACCTGCTTAGCATATGCTGAGTGGCACCCCATGTTCTCGAAAATGGAGAAAATTTAAGTACGCACGATAATTAAATACCTGTGTGTGTATCAAACATTTCAGTACGGAGAAGATAAATCATGACTTGATGGCTTGCAGGATACATTAGGTGTTAATGATTCTCCATATTCTACAGTGGCACGTTGGTGTGCTGAGTTTAAGCAAGGAAGAACTTCCACCAACGACGACCCACGCTCGGGACATTCTGCGACAGCAGTAACAGAACAAATGGTTAAAAAAGTTGAAAAAATATTTTATCCGATCGTCGTGTAACGTTCGTTTTATTGCTGATAAAGGAAGTGTCCATAATATTATACACGACTATTTAGGCATGAAAAGTGTCAGCGCACTGGGTGCCTACGCCTAGAATGCTTACGGACGCGCAGAAACAAACACCCTCTGACATGCGCGGTCCACGCGTGACAGACATAATTTTGTCGTGCATATTCTCTTATCCTATTGGAGGATATTTCAATATGGCGGGTTTCTTGAGCGACAAGCTTTTATCATAGCACTGCATGTTACGAGTGCAGACTAAGAATTTCACAAAGCTGTTTAGATCTGTTACAAGATCCTGACCACTTTTTGGCTCGATTAGTAACTATGGATGAAACGTGGCTTCACCATTACGATCCTGAAACGAAACAACAGTCTATGACCTGGAAGAGACCGTTTTCTCCAAATCCTAAGAAATTTAAGGTAATTCAATCCGCCGGCAAAATTATGGGCTCTCTTTTCTGGGATAGCCAAAGGGTAGTAATGATCAAATACGTCAGTCATGAAGCCAAACCACTATTACGGGGTCTTATATAAATTCTTGATGAAATACGCAAGGAACGGCATGAAAAACTCGCAGAAGATGTTTTTATTTTCATCAAGATAAAGCCTCCGCGCACAAGTCCCAAGTTGCCATGGCTGCCATTGAAGATGCTGGCTTTGAAAGGATGGAGCACCCACCCTATTCACCGGACCTCGCTCCTAGTGGGTTTCATCTCTTTCTACGGCTATAGGAGCACCTGGGAGGTCAGAAATTTGATGATAATGACATACCAAGTGTATACTTCTAAAAGGTTTGAAAAATAAAATAGCCTTTAATAAAAATACAACTGTTGCGGAGATGGAATGCACCTGACTGCTTTTTTGAGGGGTTTTGTTTAAGAGCATTCAATATTTCGAATGCTCCGTTGAGGTTTTAAAAAAAAACATAACTTTTACTAATATTCCTACCGGTTTTTTTTTGTAGTGCATATTTTTCGAGTTTTTTTGCCGTCCATTACGTTGCGCTGACGAACATTGCTGAACTTTAAATAATTAATTGTACATTAAAAATAGTCAAATTTATATTTAATGTTAATGTTTTTAGAATAAGAACTAAATGGGCTTTCCGACAGTATCACTACATAGTATAAAATAAAGTCGCTTTCTCTGTCCCTATGTCCCTATGTCCCTATGTCCCTTTGTACGCTTAAATCTTTAAAACTACGCAACAGATTTTGATGCGGTTTTTTTTAATAGATAGAGTGATTCAAGAGGAAGGTTTATATGTATAATACATGCATAATATACTGAAGGATAACCCACAATAACCATTTTCCCGTGCGGAGCCGGGGCGGGTCGCTAGTTTTTTATAAACCATGTTTACTACAAAAAAAAAAAAATTATGAAGGTTTGTTTGGATTTCGTTACTACTAAAAGTTTACAATTTTAAGTATTACGACATATTTTGCTACGGAACCCTAAAAAACTGGTATGGGGAATGAATTGGGCATCATCTAGTTACCTGATAACGACACTAAACTTGACTCAAAGCTCCAAACAAATCGGCCAGAATTTTTTTTTCTGAGCGCTAGGAGCTCTGTTCTTTGACCCCCCCTCCCCCCCACCTGCCGCGGGGTTATGACTGGCTACCGGGTGATTTCAGCTCAGGTGGATGTGTTTAACATTCGGACCAAAGGGCATTGCTTAACCCCAAAATTTATACCTTTTCCCATAAGAGACCAGACTATTTGTCATTCGTAACTAAACAGACTGAATCACAGCCTGAATTGTACAGTAACCAGCACATGCGGCTGGACATCTTGACCTTGAGAGTGCCCGTATTCCGTCAGGGGGATGTAAGAAGTGATAAAGAACATAGCCAGATTTTTTTCTTTTTTTTTTGTTTCTCTGTATGTCTGCTTGTACTGGCTAATCTCCGAAACTGTTGAACCGATTTGAATGAAATTTCGTATGGTGGAACCTTACATCCCCAGTTAATATCTTAGATAGCTTTTACCGCGGGAAAATATCTCATTCCTACGGGAAACTGCACGGAAAAGTCAAAAACAACAGGAACGTACTATAAAACTAGTTCTATTAAATTTCCGCAATATGGCGAGCTTTTTTACTTCTTAATGTGGTTTTAAATGGGAGTCGTACCGGTTCCGAGACAAGGTGAAGGCGACCACGGGCAGTTTGTCGTGTTGCCGCAAGTGGTCAATGAACGCCACCCACATCGTCTGCTCCGCCTTCGGGTTGTTATACTGCTTGCCGCCCGCTGCATGCACCACAAACATACACATTTATCACTATACAACATACATACAGAGTACAAATATGGACAAACATTCTTTATTGAAACCAAAAAAGAAAATACATCAATCTTACAGAAGATAAATGAACAAAAGTTGAATCAACACTAATCAACAGCACTGAAGAAAATAATAGTACTAACCCGTACAGAAAGAACACTCACCCCCCCGCGCCGGCATGAGTTCCCCGCCCGATATAGCGCCCCACGCCCCGCACCCCGCAGGCGCCGCGGGACTCCGCCGGGGGTGTTCGGGGGTGTTTTACATAGCGCCTAGCGCCATTGACTTGTAATTGATATTCAATTGTTATTCAAAAAGAAGTAGGTTATCAAAATGCGTATTCTGTATGGAGTGACCGACCAGTGTCACTATGCAACATACAGGGTACAATACAAACATTATTTATTGACTCCAAAAGAGAAAATATATCAATCTTACAGTAAAGAAACGAAAGTTAAGTCAAGAGGCGACCTTATTGCTATGGTAACAAGCAATCTCTACCTGACAACCAACCAGGTAGTACCAGTAGTAGTTAAAGTAGTGGCGCTCAACTTACCTTTGGGGCCAAAATTTTTCTTGTATTCATTTTTGTCTTCTCTTGCCTTTTTAGCAGCCACAGCTTCATTGTATCCTCTCAGTTGGAAGTTACCTTCTTGGTCTACGACTAGGAACCTTTCGTTCTTCGACTTTCCGCCAGATCCTGACAATTTAAAAGGGGATCTTTTTAACGAGTTTGCGCGGTCTAATCAATGACAAAATAAATTAAAGTACCTATTATTTTATCCTTTTATTTAGTCGTACTTATGCTCCTCGTTCGGGAAGTTTCATATTATACTATACAATGTTTTCCTTCACCGTAAGAGCCAAGGGCCTTAGCGGAAAAGGCTTATCCAATGGGCCACCGCCGACGCATGATTCCTTACTTTATATTAAGTCCCGAACTGTATAATACAATAGGCTATTTGACAATGCGAAAAATAAAGTGTTAATTACTGTAATCAGTATGTAATGTAAGTTTAAAAATGGATATTTACTATGGGAAGTTGAAAATAATAATTAATTTATGTAAAAATCCGTAAATAAAAATGTATTTTTTTTGGCGTTTGTCACGTGACTCAAAACGCTCCTGTTTGGTCGGGTATAGGACATATGTCACTAGCCAGTAAACATCGTTTTCTACTTAAGCAACTTGTAGTAGTAGTACTGGCTAGTGACGTCACCGATGCCATTGCGACGCCATATTGTCAAAGTAGCGTTTTGGCGCGCTACTTAAATATTGAATTTTTATTTTGATATTTTTCAGGAAATATGTACCAGAATTAAAAAATACAACTATTACTGTGATCCACAAACTCTACTGAATAATAAAAAATATATTTTAAAAACCAGTCAAATAGCCTATTACCCGTGAACGATACAATCGTAGGTATATAGTAGTCACTGTTCGCCGATCTTCTCGCCGACAGCTCGGTTCGCCGAAATATTTTGCTAACATTTTGGCGAAACATGCTGTCGACTGTAGAAAACGTCTCGGCTAAAAAAAAACTGCGAAAAAAAACTGCAAAAAACTATTTATGAAATATTGACATTCAATTTTATTGGATTGTGTTAAATATTTGCATGCTAGTAGTATATTAGCAAAACATGAATGCACTATCTTGTAACTTACCATCTCTATACCATGTTTTTGGCAAATAAATATATCTTTATCTTTATCTTTATCTTTGCGAACAGCGACTTCTATATACCTACGATTGTATCGATCAAGGGTATACATACACAGTTCGGGCTCCCTTAATATTGTAAATGCGAAACTAGCAACCAGTACTTACCCGTGTAGAGGTAGTGGCAGAGCGGCACGGGTCGTTTAGGCGTGGAGACGACGTACACTTTGCGCTTCTTGGTGCGGCCCACCCAGTCCGCGAACTGTAGGGTGTTTGGCACAGTCGCACTCAGCATCACGATGCTCACGTGCGCCGGTAACAGGATCAACACTTCCTCCCACACGTAGCCGCGCTACGACAAAACACTAGCAGTTCAATTAGAGAACACATTGGGATCAAATCTGCGTGGCCGTTAAAATATCTAAATTTAAGTTGTTGTCTCTTTCACGTTCTTAAGAACGAAAAGGGACAGGTGATTGCCAACCTACATTTAGACACGTCAAACTTCGATTTTAACGCGTAATTCAGCAGGAATTTAAAAACATCCAGACTAAATTAAGCTGAATGAATTTGACAGCTGTGCTGCTTGTTTTAAATATCATTCATTCAAAATTTAATTCATTCATCTCCCCATCCTTTTCGATTCTCATATGAATGAAAAAGACCAACAACTTAAATTTAGAGATTTTAGCGGCTACGGCAGAATTGAGCCCATTGTCGTTCGCAGAAAAAATGCAAAGCTCAGAAGGGACTGAGGGACTGGACGGAGCATGTCGCAGTTCGCATGCATCCGGAAATATGGGCAAAACTGACTACGGACTTCATATTAAATGGTCGTCGATGCCTTGCACGTTTGCAGGTTACAGAAGAGGCCTATAGCACTGGGCGGTCACTCCATACAGAAAACGCATTTTGACAACCTACTATCTTTTTGAATAACAACTGAATATCAACTACAAGTCAATGGCGCTAGGCGCTATGTAAAACACCCCCGAACACCCCTGGAAGAGTCCCGCGGCGCCTGCGGGGTGCGGGGCGTGGGGCGCTATATCGGGCGGGAAACTCGTTTTGGCGCGGGGGGGTGAGTGTCCTTTCTGTACGGGTTAGTACTATTATTTTCTTCTGTGCTATAAGTTAAGTTGATATGCTGGAATATAAGTCGAAATATACGGTATTTTCCAGTACTACTAAAATAAATTTATAGAATTTTAAAGTCGTAGATTTAGGTTAGCTTAATTAATCACAAGTGCGACTCGAATTGATACGCATAATTTCCTTTAGCGTCGCTCGTGTCTAATAGGAAGTGGGCTAACTGAGCATGCAAGATATGAAGTAAACAAAGAAACATTATACTACAAGTTTATAAAAAGAAAATAATGATACCTCAGCGTTATTGATGTAATGGACTTCATCGAATATAACGAACTCGAGGTCTCTAGTGACGTCAGAGCCGCAATAAAGCATGGAGCGGAGGATCTCGGTGGTCATGACGAGGCAGGAAGCAGTGGCGTTGATCTGAAGGTCCCCAGTCAGCAAGCCCACCTCGCCGAACATTCTGTTGAAATCGTTGTACTTCTGGTTCGAAAGGGCTTTGATCGGGGATGTGTATATCGCTCTGCAACCAAAATAGACACAATCTAAACTCGCACAAGATTAGGGAGCATGCGCAAGCATGTGGCTTAAAATTATGGTTATTAAAAAAATAATTTCAGCTTTCATTATAGGATATAATTCCTTTAAAACTAGCTCCATTCTCTTGTAAAGCCCGACCAAAGAAATAAGAAACCTCGCCATATTGCGGAATTTCAATAGAACTAATTTTATAAGGGAAATTGTTGCCATAGTCGCAACCAGAGCAGGTTTCATATTTTTTTGTTCAGGCTTTACGATTCGGTTTCCATATAAATATGGACGACTTTTTAAGTTAGTCTTGTGAAAATTTACCAACACTTCATCTGTAAGTTACTTGTGAGTACTGTAATAAAAAAAAACATGTGCTCTTACCTGGTACAATTCCTTCTGGACATAGCAATGGCATATTCCGCTACAACGGTCTTCCCTGCTGACGTGTGAGCCGCTACAAACACGTGGTGACCCTCTTCTAATTTCAATATAGCCTGGAATCCAAAGATATTTTTATCTACTTTCAGGTTTAATTGCTCAAAAGGAGAAAACACATTACTTTTAGTTTTTTAACGCTTTCGTTAGCAGATTTTTTATTTAAGGAGCCGTGAATTATGTTCAAAATGCATTTTTTTTATTATTATAGTTGCTAATTTTATAGAATAGATGAAAAGAAATAAATATGTGGGGACATCTCACACACGACCGTCTGATCTTAAATTCGGCATAGAATATAAGTGTACCTGTTTTTGAAAGATATCCAACTCAAACGGATAAGAATGAGCCATATCCTTTATTTTATCTCTAAAGTCAGGTACAGGTTGAGAAACATCTATCATTTCCGCCCAAGGAGTCGACATCACACCAGTTTTTACTGAAGACCCGGTTATGTTCAATATTGGTATCTCTGGAAGTTCTACAGGGGGATGTATTACTGTGCCTTCAAGGAAATTGTCGCTATCCTTTAGGTCTTCGTCAGCTGGTATTGGCTTCCTTACAGGTTTAATTTTCGGTTGTTGGTCATCATCATCTTTCCATAGCCCTAAAATATGATCATAAAAGCATGAATGGTAAACAACTAATGAGGGGTAATGATTGTATAATAAAACAATAAAAGTTTAACTATTAGGATCTAAAATAGGAAAAGAAATACAATATAAGTTTGAATAGAATTAGAAAAGTATTTGAACAGTCTCTCTTAACTTGGATTCATATAAATCTAGATTATATAACATTCCCCTATTCATTTGAAATAATAATCACTATAGCTTTCACTATAGCATGAATTCCTAAACACTGTTTTATTTGTAAAAGTGTACACTTTTATAATAAAAATACCTGTTTTGGCACGTCAAAAATACCTTGCATGTAACAAATTGTTCAGGTCTTCAGGTCTTGATGGGGAAGTTTCAGTAAATAAAAACGCCGAATCCAAATTACGTGTGTATTTCGTCGTTTCAGAAAAATGAGTACAATTTTAGAGCAGCGCCTCCTCTGACATATAACGGGAACTCGATACCTTATCGAATATTGACAGACATCATTGGAATACTATTCTTGACGTAATAAGACTTGTTTGCGATAGATCGCGGTACAATCGTTACCTCATAATACTTCAATGCAAGTGTCAGAGATGGCGCTGTTATTAATTAACATGTATATGAAATATACACAAATACTTGCCCGTGTTGTAATAATCTATACAAGCTTTCGGCCGCGGCTCGGCCTGCGTTATCAGTTTTTCCCGTGGGAATGATGTATTTTCCTGTGGTAAAGGGTAAATAAAACTTGGTACAAAGATAGAATAAACTTTGGGAAAGAACATAGGCTACCTTTTACCGCATGAAAATGCCTCATTCCCACGGGAAAAACTGTTAACGCGGGCGGAGCCGCGGCGGAAAGCTAGTAGTGTATAAAAAGTGTATCAAGAACGTACCAACTAAATGTGCATTACTATCAACAACTTCTTCTAGATTTATTTTAATTTGGATGTCAATTTCTTCTTTGCTTTCACCATCAGGAGCCTCTTCTTTGTTTGGGTGGTTGAGGACAGTCACACCATCGGCAGCGAATATTGCACCCTCTTTACACCCAGGTGGAATAACCAGCAGATCTATATTATTTGGTAAGAAACAGTTATTTTATATCATTATTCAGTTGTGATTGTGACAGTTATAAATTGAAGATTTGTAATTATATTTTATAAAGCCTGAATTAAAATGTATTCATAAATACCTTCTCCTAAGAATTTTCCAGGTTCATCTGAATCTATATTTAAAGTAATATCCATATGTTGCTCCGCTTCAGCCAGCATTTTCTGCAGCTCTTCCTCAAATCCAGCTGGTAGAAATGGATTTTGTGTTGTGGTACCCCTGGTGGCCTGTCCTGGAGGTAAAGGTGGCCTTGACATTGACAAACTATCCTCATCATCTTCTACGGGAATACCAATCTCTTCCAAGCCTACAATTTCACCTGTGATCGGATCTCGGACTACCTAAAATAAATTCATGTTTATTTTAAAGTTATGGTTTTACAGTTTTCAATTAAATAATCTTATTTAAGAGTTAGCTGAAAGATTTGTTGGTCTGTAAGGCTATTTAGTCTATGAGGGCCGACTACAATAGATCCTCTCGGATTGCTGTGGTCTCTGGGAGAATCTTCTTCCAGAAATCATGATCATAATAATCAATGTTAGCTGCAGCAGGTTAGGAGGGTTGACATTGATGGTTTACAAAAGCAAAAAAAATAGTTTGAAGAGTAGTGAAATATTATAGTAAAAAACTATTATTAACTTCTAATGTTGTATCAGGTCCAACAACATCATTATCGTCGATTTTGAATAACGAGTCGACGTCAGTCTGCCGATGCCAATGTGTCTGCGATCGCTCCCATCGATGTATAGACAGTCGCTCTGGTTTTAACAAGTATTCCTTAACTCGTTCACTCAAATCATCCAAAATCGGAGGGATCTAAAACATATTGCAAGCTATAAATAAACATTCCACTTTAGTACAAATCCAAATTTTATTAAATGTACCTTAAAATCTGAAAAGTCGTCCTCAGAGGGTGTAGTCATTATTCCTCTGTTCAATTTTATTCTATCACAACATAAAACTTTGCACAAATCTAATAAACAAAACAAACCAAACTTTATTTGTTTGTATTTGTAGGTTATGTTGTTGCACCACTATCACGCACAGATGATTGAGAGATAATAATGTACGACCAGATAATTCATTATCGAGCTTTCAAATCTCCCCGTTAATGGTGGGACCCAATATTACATTAACAGAAGCCGCACTACACTCTCCACAAAACTAGACGAGACATGGCCAATACAAAGGACGCACTTATGCGCAAGAGTGAGCGCGGTGTATTTGCATCTCATTCTAACGCATTACCGCGTCCCTTTCGGCTCTCGGGTTTTGTCGAGAGTGTAGTGCCCGCTTAAGGCAGGTATTTCACTGGCGACAGCGACAAAAAATGAAAGGGACGCAGTTATGCGCAAGAGTGAGCGCGGTGTTCCTATTTGTATCTCATTCTAACGCATAACTGCGTCCCTTTCGTCTTTTGTCTTCGTCGCCAGTGAAATAGGTGCCTACGCAGCACATGCACTTAACAAACACTCGCATTACGAAACAAACTCACTCGCTTCTACTGCTACGGAATAATGGCGTTCTCAAGGTCAGCTCGAACCTCCGTAACGTCAGACGAGCTTTTGAGTTAGACGACCACGGAGAATAGCTTTGTAACCATATAATAGTTGTATGCGTTGTATGGCTCAGTTCTTTTGCCCTTTTTCTTCAGGAAAAATATGAAAAAAAAGTCTTTATAATGCACGACCCAATAATGTACAGTCGGGAAACACAACCAATGCTGCAGGAGAGAAAATCTCATGTACAGAAGCCAGCACATGCGGTTGGACATTTGCACTACGAAATTCACCCCTACTACTACGGAATACGGGCGCTCTCAAGGTTATCATGTCCAGCCGCATGTGCTGGCTACTGTACCTACATTAATTATCGTGTAATACTGTGCACTTTAATGGCTGCACATTATCGGCACGAGATGATATTGTACGGCTAGGATAGTACAGAAGCCAGCACTAGATATCTGCATCGCTTTATCGCTTTATTCGAATGCCGGTGGGGCTCCGTCGAACAAATATCACTTTGTGAGACTTTCCCCAGTTTGGTTAGGACATTGCATGCAGGCTGAATCACCTGATTGTCTGAAAAGAAAGATGATTCTGTGCTTCGGAACTATCTACCTACGGATGTACTAAGTCGTTAATAAGCCATGTCGGAAGCCTCTCGACAATGTCGATACCAGGGTTTTTAACCTAACCTACCTCGTTAACGTCGAAACCCACTTGTTAAGCAAGCAACAAAGCTATTTCTTTTTTCCAATTTTGAAATTTAGAGCCTGACCAAAGAAATAAAAAATCTCGCCTTATTGCGGAATTTCAAGTTTGTTCCCACTAGTTCCATTGAACAGTTCCAAATGGAACTAGGTAATTTTATAATGGAAATTGCTGCCATAAGCAAAAATATACACGTAGCGCACCCAGAGCAGGTTTTTTATTTGTCATTTCTCTTTTTCCTTTTATCCGACTGCAAAGGAAGGGTTGTTTTTTTTCTCCGGTCAGGCTTTATAACTCGTAGAAATAAGCAAGACCCACACGATCCCGCGAGTTCATAACCACGCGGCGCGGTTCCGCCCTGCCTGTACTATACTTGTCGGCCAAGCATACCTATCCGATCTATCACCAGGCCCGGCGCACTTCGCGCCAGAGCTCCAGAATGTACCTACGCCGGGCGGTCCCCTCGTTCGCATTAGGCGGATATTACTAGGAAAAACGCGCGCGCTTGTGAAGACGCTATTATTTAGTCTGTGGTAATACGAACTCTCGCGGCGCGGTCTTAAGGTGCGTTTTGTTTTGATACGAGCGCATCGACAAACGGTAGGCTATTATAGCCAGGGTCACGTTCGACGCGTTCAATGTAATTTGAACGTTAGTAGCCTGGTAGCTAGAATTAAATTCGCACGTTTGCTATCAGAGAGTGCGCCTTCTGTACCTAGTACTATTATTTATTCTGTGCTATCACGAACAATATATATTTTTATTCCACCAGAAAATGTTTCCTGATGAGGCAATTACTCTGGAGTAATTGCGGGTGCAAATGCAACTATCAACTAGCTAATGAAGTTGAGAAATGATATAGCTAATACGGAGTAGAACAAATTCACAAAAACGATTATCTCATTTTATTGGTACTTTTATTAAAAAGAAAACAACATTTACAAAGTTTTGTTATAGCTAGACATGCTAAACAATTTAAATTACTTGCCCACCTCCACCCATGGTCGTAAATAAACCGTGGGAAATATTACTCCCTACAAATTATCTTTAAGGTGCTTTTACTTATTTTTGAAAACTCGTGTGAGTTTGGTTACGTTTTTTCATCTTGATATTATTCGTTTTTAATCATCTCGATATTATTCGTTTTTAATCATCTTGATTATTCGTCTATAATCATCTTGATTATTCGTCTTTAATCATCTTGATTATTCGTCTTTAATAATCTTGATTATTCGTCTTTAATCATCTTGATTATTCGTCTTTAATAATCTTGATTATTCGTCTTTAATCATCTTGATTATTCGTCTTTGATTATTCGTCTTAAATCATCTTGATTGTTCGTCTTTAATCATCTTGATTATTTGTCTTTAATCATCTTGATTATTCGTCTTTAATCTTGATTATTCGTCTTTAATCATCTTGATTATTCGTCTTTAATCATCTTGATTATTCGTCTTTAATCATCTTGATTATTCGTCTTTTATCATCTTGATTATTCGTCTTTTATCATCTTGATTATTCGTCTTTAATCATCTTGATTATTCGTCTTTTATCATCTTGGTTATTTGTCTTTTATCATCTTGATCATTCGTCTTTTATCATCTTGATCATTCGTCTTTTATCATCTTGATCATTCGTCTTTTATCATCGTACGAATAATCGTCTTTTATCATCTTGATTATTAGTCTTTTATCATCGTCTTTTATCATCTTGATTATTCGTCTTTTATCATCTTGATTATTCGTCTTTTATCATCTTGTTTATTCGTCTTTTATCATCTTGATTACTCGTCTTCCATCTTGATTATGCGTGTTCCGTCTTGATTATTCGACTTTTCGTCTTCCATCTTAATTATTCGTCTTCCGTCTTCATTATTCGTCTCGTCTACCATCTTGATTATTCGTGTTCCGTCTTGATTATTCGTGTTCCGTCTTGATTATTCGTCTTCCAACTTGATTATTCGTCTTCCATCTTGATTATTCGTCTTTTATCATCTTGATTATTCGTCTTTTATCATCTTGATTATTCGTCTTATAATCTTGATTATTCGTCTTATAATCTTGATTATTCGTCTTATCATCTTGATTACTTGTCTTCCATCTTGATTATGCGTGTTCCGTCTTGACTATTCGACTTTTCGTCTTCCATCTTAATTATTCGTCTTCCGTCTTCATTATTCGTCTCGTCTACCATCTTGATTATTCGTCTTCCGTCTTCATTATTCGTCTCGTCTACCATCTTGATTATTCGTCTTCCGTCTTCATTATTCGTCTTCCGTCTTCATTATTCGTCTTCCGTCATCATTATTCGTCTTCCGTCTTCATTATTCGTCTTCCGTCATGACGTATCACACGTACGTAAGATGAATCTTCCGTATTCAGTCAGTTTTGATTTTTCCGATCTTTGCACTGCGATTGTAGAGCACTTAGCTGAAAAGGAACAAAGCTAGTTTAGATTGATTCATTAAAGTCTTCAGTGTTTATTGGGCGGAACTGAACCAATTTCGATTGTAATTAAAAAACGATTGTTAGAAGCTCTACATCGCTGAGCCAGCGAAGTAAAGTAATTAAGTAAGAAGTTCTACATTGAAGTAAACCAGGCATTATTTCATGATTAAGATGCCGAAGAAGATGATATTGTACCTCGATCTGATATAATCGAGCGAAACGAAGTTGAATAAAGAATGAATAGCTACCTCAACTAGATCCACCTTGGGTTCGTCTTCCATCGTCTTCATCTTGCGTCGGGCTTCCATCGTCTTCATCTTGCGTCGAGCTTCCATCGTCTTCATCTTGCGTCGAACTTCCATCGTCTTCATCTTGCGTCGAGCTTCCATCGTCTTCATCTTGCGTCGAGCTTCCATCGTCTTCATCTTGCGTCGAGCTTCCATCGTCTTCATCTTGCGTCGAGCTTCCATCGTCTTCATCTTGCGTCGAGCTTCCATCGTCTTCATCTTGCGTCGAGCTTCCATCGTCTTCATCTTGCGTCGAGCTTCCATCGTCTTCATCTTGCGTCGAGCTTCCATCGTCTTCATCTTGCGTCGAGCTTCCATCGTCTTCATCTTGCGTCGAGCTTCCATCGTCTTCATCTTGCGTCGAGCTTCCATCGTCTTCATCTTGTGGCTTGCGTCTTCCTTCGTCTTCATCTTGTGGCTTGCGTCTTCCTTCGTCTTCATCTTGTGGCTTGCGTCTTCCTTCGTCTTCATCTTGTGGCTTGCGTCTTCCTTCGTCTTCATCTTGTGGCTTGCGTCTTCCTTCGTCTTCATCTTGTGGCTTGCGTTTTCCTTCTTGTGGCTTGCGTCTTCCTTCTTGTGGCTTGCGTCTTCCTTCTTGTGGCTTGCGTCTTCCTTCTTGTGGCTTGTGACTTCCTTCTTGTGGCTTGTGGCTTGCGTCTTCCTTCGTCTTGTGGCCTGAGGCTTGCGTCTTCCTTCGTCTTGTGGCTTGTGGCTTGCGTCTTCCTCGTCTTGTGGCTTGCGTCTTCCTTCGTCTTGTGGCTTGTGGCTTGCGTCTTCCTTCGTCTTGTGGCTTGTGGCTTGCGTCTTCCTTCGTCTTGTGGCTTGTGGCTTGCGTCTTCCTTCGTCTTGTGGCTTGTGGCTTGCGTCTTCCTTCGTCTTGTGGCTTGTGTCTTCGTCTTCTCTTCTTTCTTGTGTTTCCGTCTTCGTCTTCTTTCTTGAGTCTTCGTCTTCTTTCTTGAGTCTTCGTCTTCTTTCTTGAGTCTTCGTCTTCTTTCTTGAGTCTTCGTCTTCTTTCTTGAGTCTTCGTCTTCTTTCTTGAGTCTTCGTCTTCTTTCTTGAGTCTTCGTCTTCTTTCTTGAGATTTCGTCTTCTTTCTTGAGTCTTCGTCTTCTTTCTTGAGTCTTCGTCTTCTTTCTTGAGTCTTCGTCTTCTTTCTTGAGTCTTCGTCTTCTTTCTTGAGTCTTCGTCTTCTTTCTTGAGATTTCGTCTTCTTTCTTGAGATTTCGTCTTCTTTCTTGAGATTTCGTCTTCTTTCTTGAGATTTCGTCTTCTTTCTTGAGTCTTCGTCTTCTTTCTTGAGTCTTCGTCTTCTTTCTTGAGTCTTCGTCTTCTTTCTTGAGTCTTCGTCTTCTTTCTTGAGTCTTCGACTTCTTTCTTGAGTCTTCGTCTTCTTTCTTGAGTCTTTGTCTTCTTTCTTGAGTCTTCGTCTTGAGTCTTCGTCTTCTTTCTTAAAGTCTTTGAGTCTTCTTTCTTGATCTTTCTTGAGCCTTCGTCTTCTTTCTTGTTTTTTTTTTGTTTTCGTTCTTTTTTGACCATTTTTTTGTCTTAAGTACCTATTCGTTTTCTTCTTTTTCTCGTTCGTACATCAATGATTTTTTTGTTAATTTATTCGTCTTGCTTGATTTATCGTCTCCTAGTCTATAGTTTCGTCTTCGTCTTCTTTCTTGAGTCTTCGTCTTCTTTCTTGCGTCTTCGTCTTCTTTCTTGCGTCTTCGTCTTCTTTCTTGCGTCTTCGTCTTCTTTCTTGCGTCTTCGTCTTCTTTCTTGCGTCTTCGTCTTCTTTCTTGAGTCTTCGTCTTCTTTCTTGAGTCTTCGTCTTCTTTCTTGAGTCTTCGTCCTCATTTCACACCTTTCGTATTCGTGTTCTTTGTGATACGACCATCATCAATCCATTATATTTATACTTTAATCTCTTACTGATTTTTATTTGTCGACCATACTATTCAGCTTTATATTTTCAACTCTGCCTGAAAAGTTCAAATGCTTACCAAGGTGTGTTCATTTAGCATAACTACTTTTTGTAATGATATGCCTTACTTGTTTTAGTTGGCTTTTTATACAATCCGCGTCAACTGGCTTAGCTGGCTTCTCTCTTCAGATGGATTCATTGGTTGCAGATAGGTATAGGTTTACATTTCCGTCGTAATTATACTTGCTATAAAAATGTAGTATGCGGTTTAAAGTTGGAATGGATATCTTCATCGTTGAACGAATTGATGACACGTCTCCATGTTATCGACTGTTGCAGTTTAGTACCTTGTATTAGATCCGTTTAGGTCCGTTGGCAGCAGGTAAGAATCTCCATCATTGTCATAAATAAATACCTTAAAAGCTGTACCTTTGTGAAATCATTTCAATTTAAACGTACCGTATCGTTTCTGGCTCCACTTTTGTTATTATCATCATACTTTATTTCATCAATATTCATTATAAGTATTTGTACTTTACTCACAGTAACTCTTTCCGATGTTTTCTTATACACGTACCTAAAAGACAGCTACTTACCAAATTATGTGGCACAGTATTTTTTTCAAGTATTTGAACGTTTCTCTTTCTTTGTATTCCTTTGTTTCACACAGAATCTCTAATACAAACCATCCCATAATATCAACTTGTTTTTTATAATTTAAGTTCTACTCCGCCTGAAAAGTTGAAATGCTTACCATTGTGTGCTCATATCGCATAACTTTGCCTTACTTGTTTTAGTTGACTCATTACTAATATCCGCGTGAACTGGCTTACTTCTCAAAGAACCATTTTCTCTTCGGATGGATGCGTTTATTGTATGAAGTATAAATATTTCTGTCGTAATTATACTTGCTATTTCAAAGTGATGAATGTGGATCTTATATAGGGTGCAGACTGTTCATCCTTAGACGAGTTTATAATTTTCCAGCTTAGTACTACCTCGTGTTTAAGATGTCTTGGCCGTTGGCAGCAGTCAAAAGTCTCCAATCTAAATCGTCATACCTTGAAAGCTTTTCTTCCTCCTGCATATTTGTGAAATAATTCCAATTTAAACGTACCATATTGTTTCTGGCTCCACTTTTTTATTAGTATTCACTTGATTGTTTCCTGATTCTCGATTCTTCTGTGAAAGTATATCCCTAAAAGAGAACTTCACTTACCGACATAATGTTTTTTCGGTGTAAGTATTTTCGTAATATTTTGTTGCGGTGGGTAAGTACCCCATTCAGCTCGATTGATTACTGATTACGTATACTGTTATCCTTATTTATCTGTAAAGTTTCGTATGTCTGCTACTTACATAAAGTTTATGACCTTACTTGCAAAAGTTTGAAGATTTGCAGCTTGCGTTGATTTACAAAATCTAGCATCATATCTGAATACATTGATATCAATTGATGTGTTTTGAAGATTTTCTCATTAGGTATAGGTAATCATTTTATTATTACCAACCAGATAAAGATGTTTATGCTTGTATATGATCTGAAAAAGGAGGGTTATTGCATGGCAAAAATTTTGCAGTTTATAAGTGAATTTGCGATAATTAGCTTTTCTTTGACAAACTAAAAATATATATTTTTTAAATTAAACTGAAATAGAATGCAAACGTTAATTGTTGTCCCTGTGAAATAATTAATTCTATTATAGGCAGACAATTATCTGAAACAACAGAACAGCATATCTAGTTTTGTAAAACAAGACTTTAGCTCATAATAAATACCTCCGTATCCAGTACCTGCAATGAATTGTATTTTACAACAAAACATCTTACTTGATTTCCCTGTACCTGTGTCAAAATAAATAGATTGGTTCCTTTTATGAACAACAATAGGCAGAAAATAAAAGTTACCTTCGCAGTCTATTCTTTACAAATTGCATGTTTTATTATTTCTGTGGTTATCATCGCTAAAGCTGCAAATCCTTTTGACACTTGATGGGAACTCGTGAAGCTTCCATATTCTTATACTTCAGGAATTATATATTGCCGTTTCTTGTATAATTCGCATTGTTGGAGCTGGTTTGTCATCATCTTTATATCTATGTATTGTAGTATGCAATGCTGGTAAAGTCTGCAAGAGGTGACATCAAATACCTCCTCAGGAATACAAATCAGTTATATGTAAAGTGATTTCGGAAAATAATTAACTCACGGTTTCAGTTAAGACACATTACTGTAGAGGAAGCCAGACTGGGCCGGGGAGTAGTTTGGGGCAGACCAAGGCAGCGACACCAGTAGATCGGGCCTGTGGTAATGCAGATCAGGGTAGCAGAGCGGCACACTAGAGCCGCGGCGCGAGATAGAACGGAGGTCAGGCAGAGTCACCGTGGCTGGCAGACCGTAGCAGTTGCTGATACCGTGGCTGAGGGCAGACCGGGACACACCGAGGCTCGGGGCAGGCCAGAGCAGGGCAGAAGCAGACCGGAGACACCGCGGCTGGGGGCAGACTGGAGCTGCAGCGAGGACAAGCTGGTTGCAGACCGCAGATACAGCGGGGATAGGCTGGAGGCAGACCGGGACACCGTGGCGAGGTGCAGGCTGATACTGCGGCTAGGGCAGGCTGGAGACAGCCCGGGGTACTGTGACTGCGCAGACTGGAGCAGCGAAGTGCTAGGTCGACACTTGGCGATACAGACGTGTGAGTAGACACCACCGGCAGGAGTGGCCGACTTGAACGTTGTCCTACACCAGATAGATTAACTCGTCAATGGTCTGCCCGGTGGAAATTGAGAAAAAAAAAAACTTCAATGTTAAATCTACCTTCTAATCTTCCGTGCAGCTATGCGGAGGTAAAACGCACGCAAGACAGGGCAGCGGCGCGGGCGAGGGCAGACCGCGGCACCGAGACAGGGCAGCAGCGCGGGCGAGGGCAGATCGTGGCACCATGACTGGGCAGCGGCGCGGGCGAGGGCAGACCGTGGCACCGTGACTGGGCACCGGCGCGGGCAGACCGGGGCGCCGTGACAGGGCAGCGGCGCAGGCAGATCGGGGCGCCGTGACTGGGCAGCAGCGCGGGCGAGGGTAGACCGGGGCACCGTGACTGGGCAGCAGCGCAGGCAGACCGGGGCGCCGTGACTGGGCAGCGGCGCGGGCAGATCGGGGCGCCGTGACTGGGCAGCGGCGCGGGCAGATCGGGGCACCGTGACTAGGCAGCGGCGCAGGCAGATCGGGGCGCCGTGACTGGGCAGCGGCGCGGGCAGATCGGGGCACCGTGACTGGGCAGCGGCGCGGGCGAGGGCAGACCGGGGCACCGTGACTGGGCAGCGGCGCGGGCGAGGGCAGACCGTGGCACCGTGACTGGGCAGCGGCGCGGGCGAGGGTAGACCGTGGCACCGTGACAGGGCAGCAGCGCAGGCAGACCGTGGCACCGTGACAGGGCAGCAGCGCAGGCAGATCGGGGCGCCGTGACTGGGCAGCGGCGCGGGCAGATCGGGGCACCGTGACTGGGCAGCGGCGCGGGCGAGGGCAGACCGGGGCACCGTGACTGGGCAGCGGCGCGGGCAGACCGGGGCACCGTGACTTGGCAGCAGCGCGGGCAGGCTCGCGCACTGTTACACGGCAGCAGCGCGGGTGCGGGCAGACTCGGGCGCCGTGACAGGGCAGCGGCGCGGGCAGACCGGGGCGCCGTGACTGGGCAGCGGCGCGGGGGAGGGCAGATCGTGGCACCACGATTGAGCAGTGGCGCGGGCAGACTCGCGTACCGTGACAGGGCAGCGGTGCGGGCGAGGGCAGACCGGGGCACAGTGACTGGGCAGCGGCGCGGGCGAGGGCAGACCGGGGCACCGTGACTTGGCAGCGGCGCGGGCAGACTCGCGCACTGTTATAGGGCAGCAGCGCGGGTGCGGGCAGGCTCGGGCGCCGTGACAGGGCAGCGGCGCGGGCAGACCGGGACGCCGTGACTGGGCAGCGGCGTGGGGGGAGGGCAGATCGTGGCACCACGATTGAGCAGTGGCGCGGGCAGACTCGCGTACCGTGACAGGGCAGCGGTGCGGGCGAGGGCAGACCGGGGCACCGTGACTGGGTAGCGGCGCGGGCAGACTCGCGCACTGTGACAGGGCAGCAGCGCGGGCAGACCGTAGCACCGTGACTGGGCAGCGGCGCGGGGGAGGGCAGACCGGGGTACCGTGACAGGCCAGCGGCGCAGGCAGACCGGGGCGCCGTGACTGGGCAGCGGCGCGAGCAAACGCGAGGCAAGCGATGCGCTAGGTCGACACCTGGCGATGTAGACAGTACATCTTAACACCATCGGCGGAAGCGGCGCGGGCGGTGCAGCACACGAGCTGACTTGAACGTCGTCCTAAACCGGATAAATTGAGTCGTCAATGATCTACCTATTAAGTACTGCTTTCTCTAGGATGAGAAAATCTGATAAACTTAATTTTGCATATATATATTTGCAATGTAAAAATTTACCCTTCAATATTCGGAGCGGAGATGAA